>JADRCC010569007.1:0-11971 GCA_019843855.1 Hylomyscus alleni
CCACGCCCCCAGCCTGTCGGTTGGGGCTTCTGTTAAGTTTCCATTAGGCTGTTAGACTTCTGTCAGGCTTTATCTTAAAGGGAGGCATGGCTCCCCACAGCCTAGCATTTGTGTTTGGCACTAAATGACCCAGCATTTATAAAACCCTGTTGGCTCTTTTATTTTTTTTGATATGGTCTCTTGGAGCTAAGGTTGGTCTCAATCTATAAAATGACCTTGAGTTTCTGATCCTTCTACATGCATTCAAGAGCTGGTATGAGAAGCATGCACAAAACCACCTACTTTTACCCAGTGGTGGGGATGGAGGCCAGTACTTCACTCATGGGTAAGCACTTCCAACTGGGCTACATTACTACCTCCACTACTGCCTTGTGACATCACACACACAGGCTTCTCTCCAAGGGACCAGATACCCTGCCCTTGCTGACCTGTGACAAGATCTCTTTCATGAACTGCACTGCCTCTATGTCAGGCTCTTCAGGGAAACTGAGGTTCCATCTGGATAGCTTGTCTCAGACCAGTAGGAGAACATGTAAGATTCCAGAGTCTAGAAAATTCCATGCTGGTCTTGAGTAGGTCTCTATCACCTCCCTGAGCTTCTGTTTCCTTAGGATGAAGAAATTGCTGTTTGTTCAGTTTGGTTTGGTTTTTCCTGCAAACTTCTCTTCAGGGTTTGCAAGGATGCATAGGGGATCTGCTTTGCCTTCTGTAAGTGGGGGGCGGGGCCAGTCTAGGGTGCCCTTCTGCCCTGGAGGCACGAGTTCCTCCCAGGCCTCTTGCTTTCAAAGGGTTGAGGAATGTGGAACTGCCCAGTGTAGCGCTCACCTTCATGGCCATGGCATGCTCCATCACCACACAGGGCAGGTGGTGAACCAGACAGCAGCGCTGTACCAAGCACCACAGCAGCAAGCCTAGCACCAGGATGCTGCTGGGAGGTGGGGATGTGAAAGGGACTGGGAAAGGATGGCCTCTATCCTGCCAGAGTTCTGGTGCTTTGGCCAAGCGGACTTGAGTGTCTGTCCACCAGGCACCCAACCCTGCCAGATGGGCGCTGGTATCCTGGTTCTTGGAGAACAGGGTGGGGGGCAGCTGAAGGAATTCACAGGTTCTTGCTCCTTGGGAGCCACAGGCGACGCTGGACACTGCAGAGGAGCTGAGAATGAATTGGGGGCCCGAGGCAGCTCAGTATGCCCTGAGGCCGAAGGGAAAAGTCGGGCAGGGGCAGGGAGCAGTGCCCAGTGGTTCAGCATGGCAGGCGCAAGTGGGGTGGGGGTGGGGGTGGGGTGGGGGGCAAAGGGGGTGCAGGACTTCTAAGTCCAGCCTCATAGGCAATGCATGGTTGTAAGATGTTTTATTGTAGGAGGAAGAGAGAGAAGATAGGGAAATAGAGGCTGGTCATGTCCACGTGGAAAGAGAAAGAAGAAGAAGTGAGGAGGAGAAGAAGAGAGAGAGAAAAAGGGGAAGGGAGAAGAGGAGGAGAAGGGGAGAAAAAGGGAAGAGAGGAAGAGGGAAAGAGGCCAAGAGAGGAAGAGGGCAAGGGAGGAAGAGGGCAAGAGAGGAAGGGAGGAAGAGAGAAAGGGAGGAAGAGAGAGGGGAGGGAGCCTTCCCTTATATGGTAGGGCTGGGCTATCTGTCGTGGGGTGGGGCATACCTGGCTGTGGTCAGATGACTGGGGGTAGGGTCCATCTAGAATGCTGGAAGCTTGGGGCATTGTCTACATGATAGCACACATCTCTCCTACGGGGGGTTGTGGGGAGTTGTGGGGGGTTGTGACAGGAGTCAGGGACCCAGGAGTGTGACCAAACACCTTCTGTCTCATGCAGGCAGAAATTACCACCCACTGGGTCTCCGGGGTTCCAGACCTGTTACTCTAGTGGGACCAGGTTGTCTGAACAAACCACTGCCCCACAGTCTAGGGCACCCTTCTGCCGTAGAGGCACATGAGTTCCTTCCAGGCCTCTTGCTTTCTCAGAGTTGAGGAATGTGTGGCAATCAGCACCAGCCCAAACCCTAGTAGGACAGACCTCAGAAAGATAGACAAGGAGTTCAAGAAGAAATATCTCCTTTCCACAAGGTGGCGGCAGGACTTTCTCATGTCTTCTGAGTCCAGAGGCTTCAGTATGTTCTAAGGGCTCTTTAGGTCTATCCACAGGGGACCCAAAGAATTTAAGGAGGTCAGAAAGAGATAGAGTCACTCTCCTTGGAGGGCCCCAGGGTTCCTAGTGACCTGCAACCATTTCTGCAAACAGGGATTTCCTCAGCATCAATCCCAACCTCTGGTTTGATGACACCAACCTCAAGGTGTCTCTAGAGACCTCGGCACTGGAACTTGTGTGCTAGCCTCCAGGGCCTGTTTCCTAGAGTTCATAGCTTGGTCTTAGTTAATTGACACATTAAAACATGTAGTTACACCCATAAATACATGGCTGCACATGTACATAGTCCAGCTGAGCAATAGGGATGAGCATGGCAAACAGTTTCTCTTTGTCTTTGTTGATGTCGTTTCTGTGTTTAGTAGTCTGAGCTAGGGGTTTGCTGCTCCCTCCTGAGGAGCTGGGGGATGTGGAATATTGCAGGCTTATCCACGAAGAGCTGTAGTATCTCTCCCCATAAATGGAACCAGCTGGGGTCAGGCTGGACAGGAAGTTCCCCCATGAATAAGCCTGCATCCCCCACACCAAAGTTGTTGTGAGTCCATTGCCAGCAAAGCCTAAGAGATATCAGCTTCATCTAAACATCTGACTCTAGATCACTTTCTAAGGACAGGCTTCATTCCTGAATCCCATGTCTCATCTCAAAAAGAGGGGCCCTGAGCCACTGCCTTCTGTACACCTCCCACATCCTCCCTCAAGAACATGGTCTTACATGCTTAAGTGTGTTCAGTAATTTTCACTCATATGGCATGGGGGCACGCTCCTATGGAGGCATGCTAGGGAAGCCTAGATGAAGGAGGTGAGCAATGGGCCTCCCCAGTTACCAGAGAGGAGGCACCCCAGGGTGACAGCTCTCTAATAGGATTACATCTCAATGACCTGTTGAACAACCGAGATGGACATGGGACTGGAAACTCCGGGACAGCATGCTGGAGAATTAGGTGGAGAATCCCTCCAGGCCTTCCTCTGGGGCCAGGTGGAGGAGTTGAATGAGGAAGATGGTGAAGAGAGGAAGGGGAATCATGCTTGCCTTGTTTGCCTGTCTTCTTTTTGCAGTTTGGAGGTCAGGACAGGTGCTGGACATCATCATCATCTTAGAGATGACATAGGAGGTCTGAGTCATCTTCCTCCCCAGATATTCTCATCCCGATTTCTTTTGCCCCTGAGAAAACAGCACCTCCAGACCTAATATCTCTTGCTGGAGTTAGGAGGCTGGACTTAATTTTTAGTGGGCATTAATTTTAGTGAAGAGGTGAGTGGTAATATTCCTCTCTTGTTTTGGTAACCCACATGATAGAACCTCCAACATATGACCCAGTGACTCTCATAACTCAGCTAAGAAATCTGAAATCAGTCTAAAGGTCCCTTCATAGCTAGTGCCTTTGCCCCGAAGAAAGGAAAGGAGAGAATCCCACTTTCACCCAGACATGAGGCATGCTATCAAGTTCTTACAAAGTTGCTGGCCTACACTCTGGCTGCTAAGTACTGTCTGCTCAGGCAGGACTGGAATCAAGGATGGTATTTACCAAACATTGCTTAAAGAAGTTACATTCCAGGACTTTTAACTAGACGCAGGCCACCACAGCCATTTGTTGAGGTTTGCTGAAAAGTGAGTGAGTGAACACCATGCAAATAACAGGACAGAAGCATTGTTTTCTAGAAGGAAATTTGCTATGAGCCTCCAGGGATGGAGCCTTTGATACAGAACATAGAATAGAACTCTGGTGTGACTTTAAAGACTGACAGTCTCCAGACTTTCTATTCTATGCTAATTCTGAGGTTTAAAAGCTGCTGGCTAAGGTGATTAACACCTGTAGCTTAACAGTTGGGGACTAACTAATATAGGCTTTGTTCTATCTCAGCAGGAACTTCATGACTCTACCTTTCAGGCTGCAGGTGGAAGTTGCAGGAAGGAAAAGGGGCACTTTTAAAAGTGATTTTAGCTTTTATTTCTAAGTTGTAAATAGTTTCCTATGAAAGCTCTCTAAGGAAAGGGAGAAAATGGAGTGAATAAAAAAGGGGGATAAAGGAAAATTTCACACTCCTCTTTTTGTCCTCAGCACTTACACATCTTTCAGAATACATGATCACGCGGTAAAAAGTTTATCACAAGTTTACACATAAATTTAAATGATAAGTTGAAATAGAAGTTTACAACAGAGAATGTTTACATGCATATCCATTAGGAGTAATTATCTGGCTAAACATTCATCACCTGTCACAGCTCCATACATTCATTGAGAGGTAAAAACCATAGCTAAATTATTAGTGAAGTTTTGTATAGATAAGCCTAGTCAATATTATGTTCTGTCCTAGCACCTATAATAGTTAGTTCTCTTTTTATGACCTTTGATTAATGGTTTTACAATCTCTTGCAATGTGCTCTGAGTAGTAGAAAGTCTGGTTACTATCTAGAAGCAATTAATTAGGGACACATGGGAGACTGGCTAATACCTAGTCATACATGTTTAATAATAATGAGAAAAGCTTATTAATAGTAAGAATCTTTCCTAAAATGATTTTCTCCTGGGACTTGCCTACCTGAGTTCTGTTGTACATTTTAATCTAAGGTGCTTATCTCAGGAAGATCACCTGCTAGTTACTAGCTTGTCCTATGATGACTCCTAGCACAAATTGTCTATTTTATGTGTGTGTGCATGCATTGTCATGTGGTTATACATGTACATACATAAACCCATATATATATACACACATATATGTGTGTGTATGTGTGTGTGTCTGTGTGTGTATTTGCATTTATATGGAGACCATAGGTCAAAGCCAGGTATTTTCCTGTTCTTGTCACTTTATTTATTTATTTATTTATTTATTTATTTATTTATTTATTTTTGAGATAAGGGTCTTTCAAGAAACCTAAATGTCAGGAATTCAGCTACACTGGCTGACCAGGGTTCCTCCTGACTTTACCTCCCCAGCACTGGAACTACAGTGTACCAGCTGTTTGCAAGACTGCTAGAAACATGAATGCAGGTCATAACGTTTGAGGAGCAAGTGTTTTATCCACAGAGTCATTTCCCATGACCCTAAGACTTGCATGAGACCCAAAAGGGACCAGTGGAAAAGTCAGAAAGAGGAAATCACCTCTTTGTCTCTGGAGCATTCAGACACAGAAACCAAACTAGATCTGGTGAGAATCACAGACTGGAATAAGTAAGAAAAACCATGATGGAAAATGAGCCAGAAACTGGGAATGTAGAGAGGTGAGCAGTAAGATCCTGAGGCACAATAAATATGACTTTTATGATGAAGAAGACAAACACTCATATTTTCACATGTACAGCTATTCACACACACACACACACACACACACACACACACACACACACACACACACCAAGCATGTGCTCATGCAGCCTCCCCGGGTCTTGCTGGAAATAATCTCTTTTCATTCAAAAAGCTGGGGCTTCAGCTGCACAAGGTTGACTGAGGTCACTGAGGTGCACATCTGTCAGTTCCAAATGTAGAAGCTCTCAGAGGGGTGTTTGTGTGAGTGAGTGTGGGATTGTATGATGCAAGGTTTGGGATGGGGGGATTAATCCTATAGGAGATCTCAGGAGGCTATCCAGAAACCTATGCTCTAAGATGCAACCCGAGTCCCTCCCCCACAACCCCCCAGACAGAAGCCCAGAGTTAGAAACCAGCTCACTTAGTGTGATTAGGTCCCTGACAGTCACCTGTTGTTCTCACTCATGGTGTGTGTGTGTGTGTGTTCATGTCTATGTGTTCAGTACAGAGGACAACTCAAAAGAGTCAGTTTTCTCCTTCCACAAAATGAGTCCACTGGATCAAACTCATGTTCTCAGACTTTGCGGCAGAATTTTTTCTTGGGAGTGGGGGTGGCACTACAATGACAACACTAGACACACTGTACAGAGGAGTACTTGTCTGACACACTCAAGGATCATGACTGTGTTTCACATCAAGCCAGCCATGATTACAAAAAAACCCAGGAGATAGAAAGCAGGTTTGATCAATTCAAAGTTGATATAAAAACCTGACCATCTTACCACCATATATGTATGTGTGGTGTGTATGTGTGTGTGTATGTATATATATTCTCATATATACTCCTATATTATATATATATATATATATATATATATATATATATATACATTGATCATCTATACCCATCCAAAGCTGCCCAGTGGATATGTGAAACTAAGGACTAAGATAGGATGGGACCCCATATATTATTTTTCAATATATACGCCTACAGAAGTTTAATCTATATGTTTGATATAACAAATTACTAGTAATGACTTATAATAAAATAGAGCAATGTAAATTATACACAGTAACAAACATTTAATACTAATGAGTTCTTTATTTTTGAGATTTACCACTTAACATTTTTAGTATTTAATACAGTTATTTATCCAACTATGAATGGAGAGTGGATCAGAGGAAAACTTGCTGGAGTAAATTTCTCCCTCCACCATCATCTCAGGTCTTCAAGGCTTGACATCAAGTACAATCAGCTGAGCCTTCTCACTGCTGGCCCCTCCCCCACACTTAATATTTTCAAAACGCTGGCAGCCTAAGTCAGGGAAAAGGAGAGCCTTGGTAATCACAGTTAGAACTTGAAATTTAGCCACAAGTGTTGAACACACCCGTAATCTTAGCATTCCAGATTCTGAGACAGGAGGAGCCTGATTTCCATACCAGCCTGAACTAACTGGATCAAGGAGGACCGGGGTCAGAGAGAGAGACACCTACCCTCATACGTGCTCCTTTTAAACGCTAAATAATGGTGGCACACAGAAAATGATAAAAATCAGAGGATGAAGGGATCCATCCGTACAGTCAAAACCTTGGAGATCCATTATCTGGATTCATCAGGAAGCCTAAATACCCAGAGTCACACTGCAATATTCATAATCTGTGGAACACCAGGACCTGAGGATGTAAGAGCTACACCAAACTGTCAACACCAATCAATCATATCTGTCTTCCTTTTGCCAGGCCCCCTCCCCCACCACCACCACCAATGAGAGAGAGTGAAGCACTGACCAATGACCTGGCAACATAGACTGTTCCTCCCTAGTTTCAGCTGCTGCCCTATATTAAGGACTAACCAGGAAGCCCTAGGCCAGTGAGTCAGCAAACCTTGTCTTCTGCTTCTTTTCTCTTGTATGCTCTTATTTTCTTTCTTATTTGAGGAGCCAGTGTATGGGCATTATTTTTCTTCTTTTTCTTCCCTCAAGTCTAGACTAACCAGAACCAGTTTGCATCCTTTGTCATGGTTATTTGGACTTACTTTAGCAGGGTAGCCAGGCCTCTTTATGGCACTCTAACTATTTAACTATTTCACTTTTTTCTTTCTTTCTTTCTTTTTGTAGGAAAACAAAAAATTATTACATGTCCAAATCCTCCAACACTTGCTTGAGTTGGATCCACAGACAATCCTAGCTTTATCTATTTATTTATTTATTTATTTTTTGACTTTGAAGTAAGTAGAGGGATCACAAGAGACTGTTAGCCGGGCTAGAGTCATTGGAGGAACCTGTGCTAATGAGGCCTTCCAGATAAAAAGAGAAAATAAATAATGTGTAGGCATCATGAGGGTTAGACACTGAAAATTTAGAGGGTAGAGATATATTCATACATATGTGTGTGTGTTTGTGTATGTATATGTATATTCATATTTATGTTTATGTTTGTGAGGCCAATGACCAGGAGAACCCACAGGGAAGCCTGCAGCTATGGACCCACTACTATTTGTATCTGAGACATTCATCTGAGCTCACCCTTTAAAGACTCACATTTTTTGTTCTTGGCTATTAGGTAAGTGCATGGGCAAAAATTGTTTACTTATCAATAAAAAAATGGTCTTTACTGTTGGCTGGAGTGTTGAGTTGTTCCAGTTCTAAACAAATATATCAGTGTCCTGATCTTTCATACCTTGAAAAGATATTGTTGGAGGTTTAATTAGTTTTTAAAGGGTAATCATGTGGAGACTGAAACACCAGGAAAATGTAATGTGATAATCAAGGAAGACACTGGAGTTAGGCAAGGAAAAGACAACAAAGATTCAACAAAGCAGGGTCTCAGGAGGGGCAGGCCAGGGGTTCCCTGAGGGAGAGAACGTGAAGCTGCTGACCAGTGCCTCACAAATTGTAAGTCAAAAATGATTCTTAGTGATTTTGATGTCATAAGAGTTGGTTGGTGTTTTGAGACAGAGTCTCAAGGACAGAGAATAGTAGGCTAGCTGAAAAATCAGTGTGTAGTCAAGGATGATCTTGAACTTCCAGTCCACTTGCTTTCAACCTCCCAGGTTCTGGTATTACAGGTGTGCTCCACCACATCTGATTTTCTGTGTTGCTAGGATAGAATCAGCAAGCATTTACCAGTCAACTCACATACCTAACTGAAAGTCTGTAGTATTAATTCACTTAGTTTATGTAATTTTGCAACAGAAACCCCTGAAAATTTTATCTGTAATATTTACCACAAATAACTCAGGGTTTGTTTTCTGAAAATAAAAATGTTGTGTAGAACCACAGTTTATCAAAGTTTGGAAATTAACAGTAGCACAATACTGTGGGCTAACATTAAGACTTACTTAGCCTGGAATTTGATCCTAGCACCAAACCAGATAAAATAATAATGAATGAAAGAGAGAGTTAAAAAAATGTCAGCAGATTCTGTGGGAGACCTCAAAAAGCCTAATTAAAAAGAAATATTAAAAATGAATAAATAAATAAGAAAGTAGTCCTAGTGTCACACAATGAACCCCATTCCAGCAGAGGCAGGTTTCTTTAGTTCGAGGTCAGCTTCTTCTACAAAGTGAATTTTAGGACAACCCAGGCTACATTCAACAACAACCTCAACGACAACAATAAAAAATAAAAAAAAAATCCACTTAATGTTTTTAAGTCAATGTTTAATGTCAATTGTTTTTAAATCATGGACTGTGTTTTTCTATTAAATATGTGTTACCACTTCCAGCATGAAGCCTGTGCCTCAAACAGTTGGGGTCCTGGCACAAATGTGTATGCTTGTACATACTCTGAGTCCCTCCACTCCTGAGAGAGGTGTGTGTGTGTGTGTGTGTGTGAATATGTGTGTGTGTGGTGTGTGTGTATGTGTGTGTGTGTTAAATTCATCTAGAGGGTCAAGATAGATTTTTTTGTCTCAACTTACTGGAAAAGATGCTGGAATCTGAAGTCTTGGGAAGGAATTTGTTTCACCTAATAAAGTTAGGCTTCAACATTTTCCTTAGGATTTGAAGGTTAGCTTGGTGATAATCATACTTGCCTAATCTGCTCAAGACCCTGAGTTTGATCTCCAATGCTGTAACTAAAACCTCTTAAAATAAAAAGAAATGAAAAGTGAATGTTGTTCCAAGGGCAGGAACTTGGACTACGGCCTGGCCTGTGTCTCTCTCTCCCCCTTGAGGCAGGGGGCCTGCTGCTGAGGCTCGGGTCTCTCCCCCCACACCCCCCCGAAGCTGACCTGTTTGCTGCATGGCATGTTAGTTAAAAAGGAGGCAATGTATGTATGAGTGAGTTATTTTATTGTAGGAAGGAGAAATATGCTAGTTAAGTAGAGAGGAAAGAAAGGAAAGGGAGGAGAGGAGAGAGAGAAAGGAGGGAGAGGGAGAAAGCCAGAGAAGAGAACAAAGAGAGGAGAGAGCGAGAGAGCAAGGGAGAGAGAGAAGAGTAAGAGAGAGAAAGTAAGAGTGAGAGAGTGAGGGGGCAAGAGAAAAGAGAGTGAGAGGAAGTAAGAGTAAAAGAGGAGGGAGAAAGAGAACAAGAGAGAAAGTAAGAGATTGAGGAGGGGGCAAACCACCCCTTTTATTGTATGGTGTGTGGCATGCCTGGCTTGTGGTCAGATGACTGTGTGTAAGGTCCAGCTAGAATGCTGGGAGCTTGAGGCATTGTCTGCCTGATAGAGCACATATCTCCTGCAGGGGCAGCTGTGAGGGGCCTGGGCTGAAATCTGAGCCATTGGTCTCAGAGCTATCACCGAACTCCTACCATCCCTTGTGTCCCTTGTGAACAAATTTACTTTCCTCCGTGGATCTCTGGGGTTCCCAGATGACTGCTCTACTGAATTCTGGCTGTCAGAACTGCCCACTGCCTCACAAGTGAAGAATGTTCTTGTCCAAGAATCTGTATATATGAACAAAATCATCAGTTTGATTGGGTTGAAAGTGGTAATTAAGGGTATGTGATAAGGTTCATAGATGCTAGTTGATGTTTATTTATTATTCTGTTTTGCCTTTTTTTTCCTGCTTTTTAAATTTTCCTGTTTTGTTTTGTTTTGTTTGTTTCTTTGTTTGTTTTTGAGAAATGGTCTTATTTTGTACCCCTGACCTGCTTCAAACTTAGAAATACACCTGCCTCTGCAACCTGAGTGCTGGGATTAAAGGTGTGTGCCACCATGGTAAAGTTTTTTTTGTTTTGTTTTGTTATATGATAAAGATTCTCTGTTTACCACTGGTTGTCCTGTAATTCACTCTGTAGACCAGGCTGGCCTGGAAATCAGAGAAGATCCTGCCTCTGCCTCCTGAGTACATACAAAGGTGTATGCCACCACTGCCTGATTTGTTTTATATTTTTTAATTGTGCCTGATGGTTGTCCTCAAAGAATCTACTGACTTTGAGTCTGTCTCCCTGTCTGTGTCTGTCTGTCTGTCCTTTACTTCTTACTCTATTTTGACTATTATTATTTCCTTCTGATTTGAGTTCCCCTCTTTGTTGTTTCTTTCTTAAAGGATGTAACTTGCTCATGAAATTTCAAGTTAAGTATAGTTCAGTTATATGAACAGTTGAGGGGTCTCTCACTTGAACACTGGGAACTACCTGGGGTGTCCCCTCCATATGAAAGAGTGTTTCTTCATCTCAGTAGCTATCAAGTGCAAATAGCTCCTCAGTTAGGAGCGAGGTTTTATCACACCCTCTTCCATTCATGCTAAAATGTTGACAAGCTTGATCTTGTTCAGGGAACCAGAGCCACTGTGAGTTTGTGTGTGCAACAACTGTGTCATGTCCCAGAGTCAGCTTTTCACAGTTCTCCTTCCCATATTCTGGCATTTAAATTCTCTGTTTAAATTCTCTCCCAAATTCTCCCATCAGATTATTTCAGGAAGCAAATCCTCATCTAAGGAATATTCATGGTTGAGTCCGCCCCTTGTCTCTTTTCAGCTTCAGTCACAGGGAAGACTGCCTGTAACTTTGCAACTCTGCAAACTGCCAGCCACCAGTTAGAGGAGATGGGGGGGGGGTAGGTCTTTCTGCTTTCAATCTTTGATTCTTTAATGATCTCTAAATTCAGAGTACATTGAAAATGGACCACAACAATTTATTTCTTACAGTGACCATGATAGAGGAGGGGCTGCTGAGGGTATGGTGGCCTGAGCAGAAGTCTGGTCTAGATTCTTACACTTTACGTCTTCCTACAGGGTCTAATCTAGTTTAATTGTTATTAATGATAGGAACACAGCCCCACACAACACTGGCAACTATCTGGGGAATTATTTTTTTGTTTGATTTTTGTTTTTTTGAGACAGAGTTTCTCTGTGTAGCCCTGGCTGTCCTGGAACTCACTCTGTAGTCCAGGCTGGCCTCGAACTCAGAAATCCGCCTGCCTCAGGGGGAATTCTTTTCAGAGACACCAACCCTTATCTACCCAGGCAAAACTAGGATTTGTGGCTTCAACAAAGAAATTAATTTCAGAGCAAGGCAGATGTGAAACCCAATTGGATTTATTAAAAAAGAAAAGAAAAATAATACAGGAGAGAGAAGAGAGAGAGAGAGAGAGAGAGAGAGAGAGAGAGAGAGAGAGAGAGA
>JADRCC010569008.1:0-15606 GCA_019843855.1 Hylomyscus alleni
GTGCCCCTGAGGACCTTTATCCACTTCTCCTGTACCCGCTAACTTTCTGTCACTCTCTTCGACTTCAGTTCTGCCATGGCAACCCTAAAGGGCTCCATCATTCACTTCTTGCCTGACCTTCCAGACTTCACATTCTGATCATCTGTTCTGTACTGGGGACAGTTCCATCTTCAATGAACAAAAGTTTTAAACCAGCCTTATCTTCTTTCTCTTCTGAAGTACGTTTTTCTAATCCTTTAAAACTTTAAAAGCATGGGTAGATGAACCAGAGCCATCAGATAAAATGTAAAGAGATCTGAGTGTTAGTGTCTTTGGCCAGAGAAAATTAGTTGACTTTGACTATTATCACAAGATTTACAATGCCATATGACTGTCCTGAAAATGCCAGCACAATTATAAGCATTTCTTAAGAACTACAACCAGCAAATCTATATAATGAAACAGATTCTCTGACATCGTAATATAGGCCTTTCAAATGCCCACAAATATCTCCATTGGAAATCTGGTGTATCTATCAAAGGTGATTTGCATTGGTTACCCAGCATTCTTCAAAGGTATAGCAATTTATAACAGCCATGTAGTAAATTCAGAAGGGACCTGAGATGGCCACTGTTTGGATAAAATTTTAAAAGCCTGACATTTTGGCCTATATAAGCATGGCATCATTTTCATTTCAAACTGAAAGTGCTCTTGAACAGTATGGTGCTGTGGGGAGAGCTGCTGCTGGAATATTGGGGACTTGAGTTCAAATTCTTTGAGATTCATCTGCAATAGCAGGGAAAACTCAATACTCACCATATTGAGTGCCTAGGAGGCACTAATTACTATGAAGGAATTATGTCATGGTGATTACCCCTAAATGGTGGCATCCCCTAAATACCTGCCCCTTGTTGACCCACATGTGAATGACCTCAGTTCAATAGTATGCACTAAGGCTGGCAACACAGTATGTGGAGTCACTGGTATGCACCGTGGCCTCTGATACTGTGTGTAGTCTGCGTGCTTTGTGTACTGGTATGTGCTGTGCCTCCCAATGTTGTGTATGGTGTCTGCAAGAATCCTTTGAGAACTCCCTCTCTTCTTCCACTGGGGTCTTTTACATAAACATTTTTAAAATGATTTCCCCCAGCCTTTCCTTATGGATTGTGCCCTGACCTAATTACATAAGTACCTGATGGGCTGGAACTCTTCCAAAAGTGCCTCTTAGGAAAAACAATCTGAAGGGCTTTCTTTCCCTTCTTGTGTAATTACATAATTACTCAGCTGACTAGTATGAGCCACTGTGCGCCATTCTGATCTCCCAGGCACAAAAGAGTTTTATTATTTTCCTTGGAACTACCTAATTACCAATGGATAGCAATAACTCCCAAACTCCTTTCAGTAAGTAATCTGTAAAGCTCATGGCTGCAGTGCCTCCAGAAGTCCCAGCAAATGGTAAATTTAGAAAAACAGAGTCATTTGCCACAGGAGATACTGGGGTTTGTAGTGACACGGTGGTCTGATAATGAAACACAAGTAAGTCTGAAGGAAAGTGTAAGTCTCTGGGCACAGGGTGAGTTAATGAGGCAAGTTCTCCCTGCTGAGTGCTAGGAGGTAAGTGTTCCAGAGCCAAACATAGCATCTGAGCTTACCTCTCTTCAGTTAAAAGTAATCAAGAATTGCAATGTATATATTCAACTGAATACTGTGTGTGAGAGAGAGAGAGAAAGAGAGAAAGAGAGAGAGACTGAGACAGAGAGACAGACAAAGACAGAGAGAATGAGAGAGATAGAAAGATAGAGACAGAGAGAGAGAGACGGGGAGGGAGATCTCTTTCTCTGCATCTGTACTGATTGGCTCTCTGAAGATTTATTAGCAAAGCTTAAAGTGTTGGCAAAGCAGACATACTGCTAGAACCCCATTTTCCATGTCCTGAGGAATGCTTGGTGCCTTAGTAACTTTTTATGGCCATGATAAATTACAGTGGGGAAGAAGGGCTCGTTTCACCTTCCAACTCTTGGTCACAGCCCATCACTGAGAGAAGTGAGGATAGGACCTGAGGCAGGGAGCTGGAGGCAGACAGCAAGGAGTGCTGCTTACTGATTTCCTTCCATGGCTTGCTCAGCTGGAATTCTTTTTATCAAATTGAGATGACTGTGTTATATTTTATTAATGGGGATTTTTTGATTGACTTAGGGTATGTTTTTTTAATTTTTTAAACATTTGTTCATTTATTCGCTTTACGTCCTGCTCACTGCCCTTCCTGCCAATCACCTTCTCCCACAATTCTTTCCCCATCCCCTTCTCCTCTGAGATGGTGGAACCCCCCACCCCCATGTAATTCCCTACCCTGGCACATCAAGTCCCTGTAGGGCTAGGCGCATCATCTCCCACTGAGGCTAGACAAGGCAGCCAAGCTAGAAGAACATATCCCTCAAACAGGCAACAGTTTTTGGGATAGCACCTGATCCCATTGTTCAGGGCCCACATGCAGCCTGAGTTCTTATACAACCCAGAATTGCCTTTCCACAGCTGGCCAGGCACCTCCCCAATCAGCTCAGCCCCCACAACCTTGCCTCTGGCCAATTGGCTGGAACCTGATGAGCTAGGAGAATTTATCAATTTATCTGGAAGATACCCCAGCTCTATTACCTGGGTTTTTGGACTAGGTATCTACTAGCCTGACATCCCTGCCTTCTCTTGGACCTCCTGGGACCATCAGACAAACTTTTTCAGATCTCTGTACATTGTCTTCAAGGGGTCATGGATTATAATCCATTTCTCCAAGAGATAAGATGCTTGTACTCTTCAAACTATAACCCTCAGGTTCACAGGGCTTATATTTAGATTAAAGATATATACAGGAGAGAAGGAGCTAATATTGAGAAAGGCATGGCCAGAGAGGATGCAAGACTGGACTTACATAGCCCATTTCCCTCCACAATTTCCATATTTTACTGCCTCTGTGAAGAGGCCCTTAGCCATGTTTATTTTAATCAAAGTTTATTTATATAAAAGTTGTATACTTATTATTTTTTTACACTACATAAATGAGAGAGACTCAGTTAAAACTCTAAATAGATTTGAAACATTAATTGTAGGTTAAACATGTGATGACCACACCCTCTAGGTATGTGGAACTCCCAAGTTCAGGCTCTGATTTCTACAACAAAAACTCACAATTATTTTCGATCCCTATAGCATACAAAGGTTATCTTTCTTCATCCTTTCTATTATTTAAAAACACAAAGTGTTATTGCCTAGGTCCAATGGATAGAACACTAGGCACAGACCTATGAAGGATGGTGTAGAGCCAATTACATCTTGCTTGACAGTTACAAAAGTTGACCAAAGGGCAACTTCCCACATTTTTCTGAATCAAGGAGTAAGAAATTCATGTAAGAATCACACATACATCTAATGTCACAATTATCTGTCATCTTTGAACATTGCAGATGTGAGGCAATCCTCACATCCAAAAATTGTTCAAAAAACAAAGAAGAGCACCTTAAGAGCTGAAAGGTTTTTGTTGTTTAAAAGTATTCTCTAGGCTTAGTTCTTGTTTGTTTTGTGTTGTTTTGGTCTTTTGTTGAATCCTTTCTCATTTACATTAAAGCAAATTATTACTGTAACTCTTAAGAAGAAACACATTAAAGGCCTGTAAAGGATCAGTTCCCTAGTAAGGAGGGCTGTGCCCTGTGTCCTCCCTCACATGTGGCTTCTGTTAGAGCCACTGGGGAGTTCTGAACAGTGTCAATCACACGTCTCTTCAATAAACCACAAAATAAGGTGTTATTAATTCTCCTCAATATTCGTAAAACCATTGCCGTTTATTACCTCTGTCTAACCTCCTGAACAAGGCTCAAGACTCCCCTTTGCCTTTCTGACCCATGGGCAAACCTCTGCTACTCTCACGGAAACACAGTGCTTTTGGATGGAAAACTCATTAGAAATATTCATGGTATTATTATAAGTAGCTTTTAAAAAAAATGAAAAAGAACAATCCTGACACCCACTTTCCTTTCTCTCCCCCTAAACTCCACAGCGAGAATAAACTTTTAGAGAAAGACATTCTTTCTGGATCTATTAATACATCACTCAAAAATTTCCTCTTTCCTTTGTTAAAAAAAAAATTGACTCACTTCCAAACCCCTTTGAAAGAGAGTGTTTAAGAAATGTTATTTAAAGCATACACACACTCCATTTCGCATCCCTGCTGACCATTCTCAGGTTACAAGACGCTGAAGTGCATTTGGCTGGCAGCCCAGTGTATTTATGACTATTAATAAATGAGTCACTGGTGTAAGAATGCAAATTTTATGTGGCCCATGTATAAATGGGCCAGTTAAGAATGACCAGATACACATTTTATGTGTCTGCTAAATAATTATGTCATAGAAGTACAGCTTGTGAATTTAACATTAAAAAAAGAAATGGATTCCAATAATCTTAGAATGAGTGTTTGTCAAAGCATGGTTTTGGTGAATTAAGGTTATTTTAACAATAAAAGCAAAAAGTGATCATTTTTTAAAGCAGTATTGAAACTTAAACTCCCCTGAGAGGCCCCCCCTAAGGGCTTCAAGCCTCCTCACCACTGTGTCACACAGCACCTGCCTCATAAAGTCACTCCCAGAGTTTCAACATTTTCCTTGGTTCTTCACGAGGGACAGGAAGCGCTTCTTGTGCAGAGCTATGAAGCTTTGACAGGAGATGTGAGAACATTTCAAGAGTAGGAGGGGAATGGCAGTTGGCAGGGTCTGAGGTGACAGGATAGGGATGTATGCTGGCCCAGAGTGTAGGAGGCTACAGTCACACAGAAGAACAAATCCTGGGATCATACCTGACTGCTCTATACAGAAAATTCACTTCGTGCTTACATCTTACATGTTCATATGAAAACACACACACACACACACAAACACTCAGGCAGACAGACATGCACATAAACACAGAAAGAGAGACATACAGAGATAGACAGACACACACACACAAATGCACAGAGTGAGAGAGACAGACACACACACACACAGAGACAGTCATAGGCAGACACATACAGACAGACAGACAGACAGACATATACATACATACAAACACAGAGAGAGAGAGACAGATGACACACACAAATGCAGAGATAGGCACACATACACAAATGCAGAGAGAGAAAGAAAGAGAGAAAGGGAGAGACAGACAGACAGACAGACAGACAGACAGATACACACACAGAGGAAAATATGTGAGGTAATAGATGTACGTGCAACTCAATTTGCCACAAAGAAGATGATTTGTCAAAGTAATTCTGAAGATAGAAATGCTTACAGTAAGTGTGCATAATAAATGTCAGAAAGCATATATTACCAAACCATGGTGAACACCTTAATTTATAAGATTTCATTTGTTAATTATACATCAATAAGTCGGGAAAACGGAAAAGCATGGTTACACACTATGGAGGATGAAATATAATTTCACAAATAATCCTTTTTTTTTCCTGTAACTTCACAAACAAAGTGACATGCCAGCAGGAGTGGAGGAGACATGTGTGACACACTGCTCTACCCAGTTTTCAGTGTGTCCCCTTCCTTAGAAAGCCAGTTGGTGAATAAGAATGGTGGGCTCCCATGAAGTTTTCAACCCAACCCATATCCTTACAGCAGCGTTAAAGGACTCAGAAAATCTATTCTGTGCTGCGATAACCCTGAAGACATAAATGCTTGCAGTAAATGTGTCTGGTGTGTAGATTAAACACAATGGAAGAGCTGGAGTTACAGAGTCCCACAGTGAAGTTCATGTTCATTTGTGCTCTTAATTGCAATGAAGTGAAGTGTTCAGGGCAGTAAATTTTATTAAGAAATCAAAGTTCAACCTTAAAAGGAATAGAAGAAATCATTGCAGCTAATGGGAACATGGGTAAGCAATCAATCACACAGTGGATTAGATTCTCACAACTGTGTTGTTTTATTTGGTGTCTATCACATTGCACAAAGGAGAGCACACGAGAGTGTAATTTCTCTAACAGTGCCTGGATCTGATATAATTCCTCTAGTCTTGACAGTGATTGACAGTCCCATACAATAAAGAAAGGTCCTGGGTCAGCTGACTCAAGAGCCAGGTACAGAGCAAGGGGCTACAAAGCCAGTGGGAAACTTTGCTGCATGCCGCCTGAGACGACTGACTTAACCCTAGCTTTAGACAGTTGTGAGAGTTAGCACACATTCCCAGTGCCTCCACTGATAGCAACAAGATTATGAATTTGATGGAAATTCTAAGATTCATGACTATTAAATACAAAAAACTTTATGGAAAACTGGGTAGAACAGTGCGTCACACATGTCTCCTCCAGTCCTGATGCTGCCACTGCTGGGGAAGGGAAGCTCAGCCAATGATTGTATGTGCAGGGGCAGCTGGCTCGTAAATGCCGCACTCTGATTGCTTGGTCAGCTCAGATGTCTCCCCTCTTCTATGTTCTGCACTCCCCTGTTTCTTGACCACGATGTCAATGCCTCCACTCCTGCAAACACACTTATCCCTGAGCTCCTGGCTTATCACAGCAGTCTATATTATATTCATTCTCATTATTCATGCACAAACAAATCCAACCTCCTAGTTATTTTATTAATTAGTTAAGCTTTTTATATTGACTTCAGGTCAGAAGATGGGAAATGACACACTGTCCCCCAGGACTTCAAATCTTAAAGAGGAATTTAGGCTGAGGGAAAAGGGAAGGATTTTAAGAAGGCCTTAGCTAGGCGAGCAGATGCCATCTCATGCATTATGAGTGTGTCCTAACAGGAGGAAAAGGGTTCTGACCTTCAGGGGTCTCAAACACACTCCTACCCGATGGCTTTCTGGAACACGCTCCTCTTATCCCTCTGTTTCAGGGACTGAGAAAAGCCACTAGAGCTAGGACAGAAAGACAGAACTGGAGAGCTAGATCTCAAGAACCTTTTCAACAAGCTTTCCAGATGCAAATGCAGATGTTGGTTTCAAACGTTTAGAGGGTAAATAGCCGCCATGATTGGCACTGTGGAGAGAAGGCCAGGGCAGTGGAAGTTTCACTTTGCAGGTGAGGTATTGAAGGTGGTAAGCCACATTCCCTGGGGCTTGGAGATGGTGATAGACACAGGGAACGTCAGGCTGACACAGTAAACTCTGGTGACAACACACGGCTCACCAATCCACCCTTCCAGAACTTCTAATGAAATGCAAAACTCATAACAAGATTTGATCATTTGCTAAACTAAATGGACCTTTCCCAATTCCTTCCCCTTGGAAGACTGTTCTGAATGGTGGAAATATGAGGAAGGAAGCAGACGTATCGTCAGTGAACTCCTGAGACGCAGGCTGTCTTTAAATTACTTAAGCAGACAGGACTGGTGGGTAGACATTATGCCAGACAGACTGCCTAGCTCATAGTACTTCTGTGATAGTCTAGTAAGAAAATGGCCAGAAGATTGCTTGTTTTTTTCTTTATCATCAACGAGTTTAATAAACTTTGCTATAAAATTAATTATTCGATGGCTGATTCCGCTCTAGTTTATCATTCCTGATAAACTAGAATCTGCAACAATGTGTCCCACTCGGCTCTGAGGCAAGTCCCCTAAAGGAATGGTGAGCACGCTGGGGAGCATGGGGGATGGGCTGATGTGAGGAAGAGAAAGGCAAGGGAGTAGGAAGGAAAGACAGAGGAGAGGAGAAGGCAAGCCGGAAAACATGATCAATATTACCATAGTAATATTCTCCGAGTACTTGTTCCAAAGATCTCTCCAGTGTACTTTATAACTCTTGACAGAGCTGATGCCACTGTGTGCTCTACAGTATTTCCAGACTAGAGTATGAAACTGTGCACACAATCTCCATTCTCTAGCCAGACTCAACTACCATACCAGGAAAATGTCACCATAAAGCTGACTTCCGCTGATAACATCTCCCTCTCTCTCCAGCTCAAGCTCCCTTCCGAACATGGTTGTCTCTCCTTCACTTTCTATCCCTATGCACACAGCTGTTCTGCCTTCTCTCTAGCTAAGATTCATACATAATTAAGTCGCTCATGGGCCTAGTCCAAATTCCTGTAAGACTCATAAAAGGGCCATTGAGGTGGCTCTGGCAGTAAAAGCACTTGCCACCAAGCCCTGAAAGCCTAAGTTCAATCCCCTTGATCCACATCATAGAAGGAGAGAGCCAACTTCCCCAAGTTGTCTTCTGACCTCAGTTGGTACAGCAGGACTTGGGCATGTGAGTGACTATACACACTCACACACAAAATAACCACATGCAAAAAGTAAACCCACATGCCAATGGTCCCCGGCTTCTGTATTCCTGTCTAATGGCATTTATGGTAACACTTTATGTGTCTTTAGACTGGGTAACTGGTGAGCCAAGCCTCAAGAAAACAGAATTCTTTTTGGTGTCCAACGTTCAACCAACCAGACCTACCACGGTGAAAGATGTGGCAAATGAGAAGCCATGTCTTCCCAACTGAGTCTCAGCTTTCCTCCTGAAGAGGCTTCTTGGCCTTAGCAAACTTTTGGCAATGTACATCTTTAACCATTTAACTCACCACATGTGTAGTCACGAAATGTCCACACACCGCAGAGTGTGCCACCTCTGAGGTTGTGTGTGTCCCAACCCTCTGACTCTACTGCTTTGTGTAAGTCTTAGCACACTGGAGGGATGTTAGGATTTGTTGAATTCAAAGAACAAGTAAGGGGCTGCTTCAGCTGCTTTTCTTACAGACCTGATGCATTCGATTGCTTGGACTCACACAGTGGCTGGAAAGAATGAATTCCTGTAATTTCTCCTCTGACCTCCACCTGTGAACTGTGGCATACATACACATACTATGTAAGTAAACATAACACAATTTTTTCAAAGAATGAGTAAGCTGGGGGGAACATTGAGCTAGACTCTAACTGCTTTCAACCAGGCTCACACTGCTGGCTTCTCTAAAATGGGGCCCATTTTTCCACTGAGGTTTCATCTCTGCTCTGACCGTTTCCAGCTGTTACCACAGAACCTCACATGCCTAGCTCCCCACTTCTCCCCCGCTCCACCCCTCTTTGTTTCCTGTGCACCCCTCTAATCAAATACAGACCATGAAAACTGACCCTGGGTCCATACATAGCAGAGTTTTATTTTGATATCTTTTTGTAAAGCTTGTACCTTTGGGGGGGGGGGCGGGAAAGGTGAGACAGAGCGGGGCTAAAACAGCCAGAATTCATGTCAACAAAAAGTTCCAGGGCAGTCTTTCCAGTCAGTTCCAAACCTTTAAGCAAAGCTGCTGCTCCTTTGTCCGTGGGTTTTTCTGAACCCAAATTAGAAGGAAAGTCAAGCCCCCAATTGAGCATTTTCATCCCATGGTCTCAGTGATTAGATTACTAAAAACAATGCCAGTTTTTTGCCTCCTGTTCTCTCTGAATCATCTGCAGGGGTTGTCAGCAAGGCTCCAGACTCCAGTTCATAAATCTCAACTAAAGAATCGATCACTCTTCACGCTTCTCTCTATTGTTCTTAAAATGTAAAAATTGCCTCATTAGGTTAAGAAAAAGGGGACAGGTTTCCACAGTGAAATGCCAACCCAGGAAAGAAATCCCCGAGAAACTAATATAATGAAACAAAGGCGGTTTTCTGCAGCAGAACGTGTGTGCTAAATTGCACTTTACATGATTCTTAGGCCAATTTGCTTCCTTGTTGGCTCTACTTCATCACTTTCCTTCAGCGATGAAGAGGAAGGAGTGAAAGGCCACGGTGACCCATGCATCATTGAGGAGAGGACGTGCCACACTGACCTTGGCACTGCAGTGGCAATCTCTCTGCAAGCACAGGCACCTAAGCTAATGATGGATATTCAACTTTCCTGTTTAGAATAGAGACTCATGGCATATCGCCTTTCCGAGAAAACACTCCTCTTGCCTCCACCCTCCAGAAAAGTTTCCATTAGTAACTGCCATAACTATAGTTTCCACTGAGTTCATTATGTTTTCCGTCTTATAGGCAGCTGCATTTTTACATACGTTCCTTGACCCCTATGACTATTGGATGACATCATAAAGTAGGTAAGCTGAGGTTCAAAGAGGTAGTGGGACATAACTTTACCTATGATACCCTGTGTGCCAAGGTAGTGCATATTTACAGTGGGGAATGAGAACTAACTCTTGGGAGAATCTGTTTAGATTTATAGCCAAACAGAACCTCATTTTCTCTGTGTCTAAATAGGAAAATTCCTACTTTGCTGGGCTATTCCTTACTATCTCTGGTGACTTAAACAAAATATAAAACAATTTCTTCTCTACCTGCTGTACGTGGGAGAGCTGGTCCTGCCCCTCACCTGGGTAGCATAGTAGATCTGGATGTAGTATTGAGTGAGCTAGCCAGGGCAGTGCTAGAGACCTCACCCTGGTGGTGTGGGTATGGAAGATCTAGCAGGCTGATCAGTTCAGCTACCACCCATGTGCAGATCCAGGGCTTTGTGTTGGCCTACCCAAACATCTATCCCATCTATGAGCTACTAGAGAACATGAAGGGTCCTATAGATGCAAAGCTGCAGGATCTCCATGACACTGGGCATCAACAGGATAACTGATAGGAAGAATCAGTACTGATACTGTAGCAGAAGCCAGAGGCTTCAAACCAGAACAATAAGTCATTGCAATGGCAATGAGTATCTGCAAATAAAGAAACGTGAACAAGAGAGTGTACACTACAGCTTCCACAATGAGATTTTTTGTTTCTTTTGGTGGAAGGTAGGTAAGAGGGGACAGGGATATAATGTGAAATTCACAAAAAACCAATAAAATGGCATCTCATCTGGACTGTTCCTTGTTTTCCATCTTGTAATTTGCTGTCACCTAGATGTCTAATATTTACACATTGTTTCTACAGCTTCCAACTACATAAAGTTCACTGCCATTATGGACACAAATCCTCTCACTATAGATTAACCATAACGATGGGTGAATAATGAACAAGGTTTATGAGATGTGGCATGTTCTATCTTTCTGCTTCAGCACAACATGTACGCAAGGGGGGATCCACCAGCTTCCTGCTGTGTGCTTGCTCTGAAGCCCAGAGTCTGTCTCTCTACCTCTCCTAGTGCATAGTGGGTATCCCTGCTGAATAACACCACCTCAGTGCTCAATAAATGAAAGCCAACATGCTTGATTTGGCCTACCTGACTTTGCTGAGTGTAGTGGCAGAGTCATGGGTAGTTTATTCTCCAATGTCTATCCTTAGACCTCTAGGAAAGTGACTGAGTTCATGGGTTCTGTGTAGGTGCAGCAACTTCCTGTGGACTGAGTCTTTCTCTCTCATGTCATCATGAACAAAACAGTGGAGCAAAAGTCACTTCTGGTCCTAGTTTTTCTTAGCAAAACAAACCTCTTTGCTGCTGGCTCCCCCCACCAAGCATTTGGCCTGAGTTTGACTTCACCACCATCTACATTAAGAGGAACAGCAGCTAAACCCTCTTTGAAACTTTATTCACCATGGTCAACAGGAGGGGTGGGGGAAGCTGGTGAAATTCCTTTAAAATGCTCTTTAATCTAGCTGGAATGCCATAAATTGCTTCCAGATGTGCACGATTCAAAAGTCAATCAAAGCTATTTATACTGACACTCCACAGTCCAAACAAGCTGAAGCCAAATGCCATGTCTCTGCTTCAACAAAGCTATAAATGTCAGCTTTGTTGAATTTGGAAAGGTGTGAGGAGTTCACACAAGTCTGAGTTCTTGACTCTTTTAGAGCCAGCAGTAATTCTGCAAGAGGGAAATAAAACAATCACCCAGGCAGATTTTGTTAAATACCTGTCCTCCATGAACACACCTCTCACACCTGACCTTCAAAGTGCCATAGGTCAGAAAGCCAAACCCGGTTTCATAAGACAGAAGCATGTTGCTGGGACAGGACAGCAGAGAAGCTCAAAGAGTCTGGCCAGAACACCAGGCCCCATCCTGAACACAAACAAGCATGCTTGGGACTTGGCTTATTATTTGGCTTACAATGATGGTTTTCTGACAGCTGGCCAGCCCACTGGTTTCTAGAACATCTCTGCACAAAGACAGGGATGCAAGTGTGGCTGTCTGGACTTGAGAGAGCCTGTGACAGCTCTTTATTTAGTTACTGGTTTGCTCTCATGGCTCCTGATGTAGACTACAGCCTAGATATAGTGGGCAGCCTTCCCCTGTTAGTGCAGACAACTCACGAGGCATTGATTCCCTTACATATCCTTGTATGGGTTCCTGTGAGGCGATACAGCCTGTCTATGGCAAGCACAGCCTAGAGCAGACTGTACCTGATTTATAATGGCTCAACTGGCCATGATGTAAAAGTACCACACACTCAGGAGAATCTCAAGTTGGAATTTCCAGTTTTGATTCCGGGGGGGCACGTGATATAATGCACTTGTTGAGATATTCATGAGAGCAAACAGATTAATAGTTACTGTGTCACTATACTAAGGTGGGTGGTGCCTTAGAAGGGTTAATACCTTTTGGTTACATTTACTAGGATTGAACCCTGTGTTGCCCAACACACTTCTGGTTTACAAATGAGCCCTTGAGTTTGGTGTAGCTTCCTGTCCTTAGATGCATCACTTCATTTGAAAAGCACACAGAACTCCCTTAACTCCCTTAATCTTTTCTTTCTATCCACATGTGGAATAGTGAGTGTGCAAGGCTGAGAATTAAAACTTAAAAATAGGAGTGGAAATTTTTGTGTATGTGCTGAGGTTAAACTGCAGTAATTTTTTCTTTCTTCCATTGATCGTTACGTATAATCTTATAATCATCATGCCACATGCAAAATGGTAAGTCAGTGGTGTGAGGAATGCGCAGAATTTGGGCAAAGGACAGTTCAGAGTGGTATGACACAGGTGGTCTAAGTCATGGTGAGCTTACTTGTCACAAAGGAAGGCTGGACATGCCCTCCAGATTACTGAAGACAAGAGAGCCTCATTCCAAATCTAAATGTTCCTAAGAGTTCCTAAATGTTGACTGATTCCATGTTTCCTATCACTATGCGAACAGGAAACCATATATGTAGCTTGATTTTTGACGTTTCCTTGCTCTTGCTATTTGATTGGACAGGAGAGAGAGAAGAGGAAAGGGGAGGAGTTTTTGCACCTGTAGTAGAAGCTGGCAGATATCTGTGTGGTAAATGCAGACAGAGAGGCATGCACACACACACACACACACACACACACACACACACACACACATTGTTGAATGCCTTCACTTTGCACGTCTAGTTTGTGGCAGTGGCCTATTATATGTGGCCTATTATATGTGTATTCTTCCTCTGTATGGAGAAATCTCTAGTCACACATTGTTCCACCTGCCCATGCCCATCAAACACTTAATCCTGTCCCTACTGTGTGAAAGACATTGCTTGTTCTAATTTATTTATTCACTTTTAAATGTGTATGTTTATTTACTCTTGTGGTGTGAAAGGAAGCTGGGACCTTGTCAATGTTAGGACAATGTTATACCACCGAGGCACAATCCTATTCCAAAGAGGCTGTATTTTTAAATTCTTTAAATAAGATTGCACCACATTCTAAATATTTCATAGCTCTATCTGCAATTTTTTTTATATATATAGCTATTTGGTTTTAGTTAAGGTCTCATTATTTAGGCAGGCTTTGAACTCTCTATCCTCCTGTCTCAGTCACCTGAGCTGTGAAGTTTTAGAGGACCGCAGGTGGTCCTCTAAAAGCACAGTGGAGAGATCTTGTATAAACTGATGGTTCATCTTCACAGGGCCTCATATTAAAAAAAACAAAACTGGTGGGGTCTGAAGAGTCTCCTCTTCCCTGGTGAGCAGATTCCTCTGCAGCTTCAGAAAAGCTGGAGAATTCTGGAGACCAGTCACCCAGAGTTCTGCGCTCGAACAACAGTTACAAATTTCCAATGAATCTAACCTCTGCAGAAGGAAGTAAGGTCTAGGCTAGGGGTATTAGTGCATTCTCTCTAATACATGTTTTTGAATAGCTCGAGGTGAGCAATTTGAGGTGGTATGTATTTACTGCAGTATTGTGTACGAGGCCAACTTGGCTGAACTGAACTTTATTTGTCAGAATCTCGTCCATGTTTGATTTGAAGTTGTAATGGTCCAGAAGCCACCCATCTGGGACTCATCGGAGCAGGTGCTGCTTGTCTTGTGCTTGGGGCTCCTGGAAAGCACTTAGTGCTGCATGCAGCTATGGCTTCTTCCACCCCTCTGCCTTGTTGTTTCCTAGAGATGTTAGTGATTGCTCCATGAATGCCTTCCTCTCCATTTCCACAGCTCACCCGTGCACCCTACACCTGAGGGAGCTCTATTTCTAAGTCACTGATTCCAGACTCACTTTGAGCTCAGCCTCCCTCTGAAGTCTCAACTGATGGTTATCTTTCACTATAGAGGAGTGACTACTACCATTTAATTCTTCCTGTTTCATTGCTTGTAAGTTCCTGGAGTGTAGCCTCATTCTGCTTAAGGTTCTTGGAGCTCATAAAGGACCTACTCATAATTATTGACTGTACATCACTAACATGCCACATTCCAACTACCACCTAGCAACTTTATTTGTTTTAAAGATTTGTTTATTTATTTTATGTGTGAATGCTATCTCAGCATGTATACCTATGTGCCAGAAGAGGGCATCAGATCCCATTACAGATGGTTGTGAGCCACCATGTCGTTGTTAGGACTTGAACTCAGTACTTCTAGAAGAGCAGCCAGTGCTCTTAACCACTGGACCATCTCTTCACCCTCTGCCCCAATCTCCCTCCCATTCCCAACACACACCTAGACAGACACTTTAAACACTAAAGAAGCATGTTTATCAGAGTAAAAATTCCAGATAAATCAAGGAGATGCAATGACTTAACAATATATTCCAAACTTCTCAATTCACATCTACAGACTTTCTCCGAGTGTGGAACTGTTATAACATCTTAAAGTCATTATATGATGTAATATCGTCTCTCAACAATGGACAACTCAGTTACTTCCCTGTTGTTGAACACTGTTACCCCGGTACAACCTCATACTTACATCACTGAGAAAAGCTCCGTTCCTTCTGATGTTTGCCTCTAGTGTGCCTCCCTGTCACCTCCTACTGAATGTTTACTCTTCCAGTGACTGATAGCTGATCGCTGATCGTGTCCAAACCTGTGTGTGTTTCCCACACATCCCCATGGGTACTATGCTCTTTCCAGCTTTTTTCTTTTTTTAAATCTCTGCTTCTCTGATGCTGTTGCTGCCATTTAAAATGAATGCAGCTTTGGATATGCAACAGTGCCTCAAAGTTTGCCTTCTGCTCTACTTCAGATCCACATGATCAGTGAATAAGCCAGCCTCTTCCTGGGCTGGGATTCACTTTAGAAACCAACAAGGGGTACTTAGCATTTATGTAGCAATTCAGCTAATGACTGAAAATGGCTTTGGGGTTCAAAAAAAAAAAAAAAGAACACATCCTGCTGTTAATTTTCACAGCCCACAGGGACATTAGCTTTTACTGTCTTTGTTTTACCTTTCCTGTCTTTGGAATATGGAAGGTTGGGAAAGACGGGCTCTGCTACGCATACTGTGATAGGGCAGCTCACTGATTTAGGGAGTCTTCTGCAATCTGACTTTAATGGTGGTCACTAGTGT
>JADRCC010569010.1:0-16445 GCA_019843855.1 Hylomyscus alleni
TTTGTTTGATTAGTTGTTTTTTGTTTGTTTGGTTTTTCTCTGTGTAGTCTTGGGTGTCCTGGAACTCACTCTGTAGACCAGGCTTGCCTTGAACTCAGAGACCTATCTGCCTCTACCTCCTGAGTGCTGGCATTAAAGATGTGTACTACCATGCCTGGCTGTAGATTTGGGGATTCTTACAGATGGGAGTTATTATGTACAAACTTAAAACAATATGCACTGACCATTATTTTGATGCATCACAAACTCCTGTAGGTTTTCTTGATCTCTTATACTTACAACTTACTTACATGCATAATCATGACTAGATCTGTAGTTTTTTAAAAATTAACAATGTCATTTAGCTATAGCACAGAAAAGTCAATTCATTCAAGTATAGTAAGTCTTTGAAAAAGAAAAAAAACACTAGAAGTTTAGACAATTAGCTTTTGGTTGAAGAATGTATTCTATAGAGAGATGATTCTCTTGTTTTTTTTTCTTTTTTTTTAAGTAGTAAATGTGGGGATAAAAGTTTGCTTATTAAGTACTTGGAAACAGTTTAAAAATTGAATTGACTGAATTACAAACAAGCACAAACAAACCAATGAATCACATGTTTACCTGAGACAAAGTGTTTGTGTCTGCCATGTCTGACTGCACTCTGGAAGCAGTTCATGGATTCTTTACATCTTCTTTCAATAAAGAAATTACAATAATAATTCCTGACAGTGGGAACCCTGTTGGATTACCTTATCTAAAGGCTCGTAGCTATTTGCTTGGTTTGGATTTAAGGCTCTGTACTTTAATGTGTAATTAATACAATGATTGGAAGATGCATGCCTTTAGAGAAGATTAAAACAGTTTGTTTCCCTTGAACCTTATGTAGGAAAGGTGATGTGTAAACTAAATAAGTTACGTTCAAAGATTCCGTTAGAAATTAAAGAAGTTTGAAGTAAACTTTGCCTTACTTGGGAATTCGTAGAAGAGCTAAACAAAAGTTTGGTTCTTTAGGAAAAGAAGAAAAAAAATAACTGCATGTGTTTAAATCTATGTGTTTAAAACTGTATGTGTTAAAAAAAAAAACCCTTTGGAAATATGTAAAACATAACATGGTCAAATGCCCAGTTACACTTTGATATGTAAATTTACTTCCACATATATTCTTTTAAAAAGTCATGTTAAGTTATTAATTTAGGAAAAACCCTACTTTCTTCCATGTTCCCAGTTAATTGGTTGTACTCAGATTCTGCATTCGTGTCTCAGCCTGTTTCCCAGCACCTGCCAGTTTCTTTCAAAGTCTCTGAGCCTTTGCAATCTTTTCCTTACTTCTTACACTGGCTTCTTTCAGTCTAAGCAGTATATCAACCTGTAAATGCTACTTTAATGATTAAAAAAATGTTATTTTCAAAAGTTTTTCCTGAGGTTACAGAGATGGCTCCCTAACCTCATGGTTAAAAGTTAAAATCATATATTCTTACAGAGGTCCCACGTTCTGTTCCTAAGACCCATATCAGACAGTTCATGACTGCTTGTAACTTTACCTCTATGGGGTGTGTTACCTCCGATTTCTAAGTACACTTGATCTCACAGGCACATGCCTGTTCACACATATACACAGTTAAAGATAATAGAAATAAACTTTAAAAATATTTTTCCTGAAGGTAAATAGTTTCGATTTCTACCATGTAACCCCACAAACAGTGCCTGTGGGATTTCTCTTTAATGGATTTATATTTATGTTTTGGGGAGGTATCTTAGAACTTGATGTGTAGTTCAGGGTGGCCTTGAACTTAGAGTGGTCTCCCTTCTCTGTGCCATCACACCCAGCTTTTTAAACTTTTTTTTTCATAATTATACCTAAAATTTGGAAGCATAAGAAGAAAGGCTTACTTACTAAGGGACATCGGAATTTGCTTTGAAACACTTTTTCGAGGTGATTTCTATAAACACTTAAAACTAGCAATGACCTAGCTGTTTAGGCCTCAGGTGTTTTCTTCAAACAAAACTTTGTTCTAGACAATAAGGTGCAATAGTCTTTACCTGCAGAGCCATCTCTCCAGCCTCACAAGCCTTAAGTAAGGCCATGATCCCTTCCTATGGGACTGATCCTAGGTACTTGACTCGACCTGTGAAACATTCTCTTTGTTCATTCATTCAGGATTATCCTTTAAACCTTTACTAATCTGCAATAACTTGGAGCAGGAAAGAATCTTATTTAAGAACTAGTCAGGGTGATGTTATTAATCTTGGGATTATTAAAATATCTGTTTTTAAAAGAAGGTAGCCAGTGAGGAAGCAACATATCTGTGGTAGCATTTTCCTGAGCGTTCCGTCACAGTTGGAGTGCTGGCTGTCAAAGCCTTATTCCCCCTCCTCCCCAGCCAGCATGGTCAGTAGGCACTGTGTTTAGATGTACCCCTGGTGCATTTCCAATACAAAATTAGAAGGTAGCCAGCCATTCAGCAGGAGACATTGCCATTTTCCTGATAACTGTGAACTATGCTCTTAGCCATGAGCTAGAGTAAATTAGAGCCGTTGATGCTTTATTACTAAGGTTGTAGATGGAGGGGGATCACAGGGCTTAGAAATGCCTTGGGCTTTGGAATTGATACTGGCTGGGGGGGGGCGTTGTCTTGCTAGTCTAGGAAATGCTTACTCTTGACAAAGTTAAACAAGCTGAAGTGGCAAATATTTTCACTTCCTTATCTTTTATGGAAAAAAATTTTATAACTATAACTCAGTAGTTCTCAACCTTCCTAATGCTGCAAGCCTTTTAATGCAGTTCTCTAGGCTGTGCTAACCCGCAACCCATAAAATTATTTTCATTGTTACTTCATAACTCTAATTTTGATGTTAAGAATCATAATGTAAATATTTTTGGAGATAGAGGCTTATCAAAGGGGCTATGACCCACAGATTAAGAATGAGTGATTAAATGTTAATAAATAAAATATCCAATAAAAAAAATGAGTGACTGCTTAACCCTTTTACCATAAGAATAATTCACTTTTGCTTTGGGGTTTTTCAGACTTGTATGAAAAATATTTGTATCATCAGTGTACCAAAAATATAACAATTAAGTACTCTATGTAGTTGCAATAAATTATAATCATGAAAATATATGATTGTAGTGGTGAATTTTTCTTTTTCTCTTAACAGTGGAAAGAGTGGAGCGAGAGAACCTTTCAGACTATTGTGTTCTGGGCCAGCGGCCAATGCATTTACCAAATATGAACCAGCTGGCATCCCTGGGCAAAACCAACGAACAGTCTCCTCATAGCCAAATCCACCACAGTACTCCAATCCGAAACCAAGTGCCCGCTCTGCAGCCCATCATGAGCCCTGGTCTTCTCTCACCGCAGCTCAGTCCTCAGCTTGTCAGGCAGCAAATAGCCATGGCCCATCTGATAAACCAACAGATAGCCGTTAGCCGGCTCCTGGCTCACCAGCATCCTCAAGCCATCAACCAGCAGTTCTTGAACCATCCACCCATCCCCAGAGCAGTTAAGCCAGAGCCAACCAACTCCTCTGTGGAAGTCTCCCCTGATATCTACCAGCAAGTCAGAGACGAGCTGAAGAGGGCTAGTGTGTCTCAAGCTGTCTTTGCAAGAGTGGCATTCAACCGCACACAGGTAGGATCAACAACGTTCTCCCTGGGAACTAAGAGTCAGAGTAGGGAGGAGACGTGACCTATATTCATTTTAATTCCTTCAGAATGTTTTATAGGGATGAGGAAGTGGCCGGGAGACGCTTGCTGTCAAGCATGAGGTTCTGCGTCCAGATCCCCAGCAGCCTTGTGAAAGGCTCACATATTTAAGCCTAGTGTGAGAGAGGTGGCAGGGAGAGATAAGTGGGAATCTGGTGCTCTCTGATCAGTCAGTCTACCCATCCTGTTTGCTCCAGGGTCAGCAAAAAGACCCTGCCTCACAGTAAATAAACAAACACACACACATGCACACACACAAACACATAAATCTAGTGTAGAGCCATAAGGATGATCCACAAATGTCAGCAGTATGCCCCCACGTGCATGTACACCACCTGTCACACATATATGATACTCACACATGCATGCACATCCCTCATACATACATCATACACACACAGGCACACATAATATACAGGAAAAATTTCAGAGCACACATACTTGAATAATAGTCTTCTGTCATGACACAAAGTTAGCCTTCATCTCTACAAACTCTTAACTGATTTCAACATCTGTGAAGTTACCAAGAATTTGCCCACTGATTGGCTGGGTGTTTGTGCATGCTCCTCCCTCATTCTTACCATTTATGTTTCCCTCCATGGATCCTTGATTGTGAATTTTGTGACTATCACTACTACTCTTTTAATACATATTTGAGACTACTTGTAAAATTATTTATGTATGCTCAAATAACTTGTTTTTAAATATTTTTGAACATTATGAAAATATTTCTATAAACCTTTTAAAATGTGCAAATTAGATTAAAGGTGTTAACATATAGATTACTTATTTTTAATGCTTTGAAAGAATTACATTTGACTATAATGTTAATTATAAAGGTGAACAATTCCTTCACTCATGTTTTGACTTACTGAGTGTGGCTTGTTTGATTTTTTTTTTTTTTTCTATTTGTGTGTCTTAGGGAGTGTATATCAGAAAAGAGTGTTGTTAAAAAAATGGGTTTCAGAGCTCATCCAAGAGTTTCTGATTTAGGAAATGGGGGATAAGATGTAAAGAATTTTATTCTAACACGGTGGTGATGCCCAGGGTGGAGGGGTGCATTCTACAAACTGCGCGTCCTCTCTTATGAGGGACCATCGATCGAGTAAAGGGACTGAGCCTTGGGGACTGATGGCCTCTGCAGTGAGCAGAGGGTAGCAGAGAGTTGTACTGAACTATTCAGGAGAGTGGATGCAGTGAGGCTGTGGGCCTGGGGAGTTGGGGCTAAGGGATACTCTCACTAGGATGGACAGGGCCAGTCCTCAGGAACACAGTAGGTTGGAGCTTAAAGACCTTACTGCACCTGAGGTAGGGAAATAGAAAAGGTCCTGGAGAAAACTTGAAAAACGTGACTAGGTTCCTGGGGGAAGCAGGAAATGAAGGTTAATGAAATTTAATGAAGATCAACAAGTATATTTAATCTAATAGAAATCAAAAGGAAAATATTGAGTTAAAAACTGTGAGACTGGTAGTTGATAATAAAAATTAAAGATATTGGTGGGAGATCATTGGTTAAAAAAAAGATCTTGTAAGAACTTGCTAGACATTTTGAACTTTAAGCACTAGAAATATGAAAGGTCTCATGTGGAAATGTGCTCTGACTCACTAAACAGAATTTGATCGTAGGGAAGGTTTTTGCTTTTTTCTCTTATGGAAAGTGGATAGCACTTCCAGTTAGGAGGCTGCCAAGAGAGACCTATGAAATGTGGGGAAGGGTGGACAGAGGCAGGAGGCAGTAGATCATCATGGAAGTGTGTCAATGGATACAGGGTGAAGCATAATGATGGTCTCAGGGTGAGCCTGGTGTCTGATAGCAAAGGAGAGAGAGACTGCAGAGTAGCTGAGTAAGGCCACAGGAATTTTAAGGGTTCTAGTTGTTTTTACTTCGAAATATTGGCAAATTTCTTACAAAGATTGACAAAGAATATTGAACCTGTAAGTTTGGCATTAAAAACAGTGGTATATAGAGAGTGGGATATTAGAAAAGTGGTACAGAGCCTGGGATTTAAACTAGGGCATGGAAAAGTAGTGTGGTGCAATGATTTCAGAGAAGCCATTGTAGTTTCCTGTGCTTGGACACTTGGTTCCCCAGGAGTGAAACTATTTGGGGAGGTTGTGGGACCTTTCAGAGATGGAGCCCTACTAGAGGAAATATGTCACAGTGGGTGGGCTTTGAGAGTTTATAGCTTCCTGTTTTCCATTCTCTGCTTAAACATTTGTCTTAACCTTTACAACTTCCTGCTCCCACTGGAATCTCTCGCCTTCCCAGCTACTATGGACTTAAAACTGCCCAGGACCAGCTTCGGCCAGGCCTGGGTTCCTGAGAGAAGGGATATCTGGGAACTTCAAAACAAATGACTTGAAGACAAACCAAGGGTTACAAGCTGATGGCCTATGTTCTGTTGAGCACGGCTAGCTCTTGGCTCTGTAGTTTGCTAGCTTTCTGCTTGAGACAGCTCTCTCTGCTAGTAAAAATTCTAGAAACTCTCTGGATAGCTCATGAGTTTTCTGACTAGAGTCAGAAAAGTTGCTATAAAATCTTCTTGGATTTTTCGACCAAGTCAGAAATCCTGTTAGAAAAGTTCTAAAAGTAATTCTTGGGTTTTCCAATTAAAATTAGAAAGCCAGAAAAAATTCTAAAAGAGCTGTGTTTGCTCTTCAGACAGCCGTCTCTGGATACCTGCTGGAAAACATTCTAAAAGATGTGTGTTAGCTCTCTAAGTAATTATTGGGATTTCCAACCAAGGTCAGAAATCTTGTTAGAAAACATTGTGAAAGAGCTATGAAAAATTGTAAAAGACTCCAACCAAAATCAGAAATCCTTTTAGAAAAAAATTCTTGAAGAGCTGTGTTCACTCTCCAGAGATCTCCAGACAGCTCAGCTCTCCCTAGAAAACATTCTAAAGGAGATCTAGCTGCTATTGCTCTCTGCTAGCTCATCTCAGACATACCAAAAACCCAGTTGTTTTATTTACAAATCCAATCAGTTATTTATTCTAGGTTTCCTCTTGAATATCCACACGAATCAGCCTTCCGTGACTTTAGTCCCTTGATTCTTAGGTAGAGACAGCAAGCACATTCTTTTTAACATTGCAAAAGAATTCAGACATCTACTTGTCTTTGTGTGGGACCTTGTCCAGAGATTACCATTCCAACCATTCTTAGACCTCTGTTCTGTCCTAGGCCGACCTTGAACTCAGGAATCTACTGTCTTTCTATCTTTCTGACAAGCTGGCTCGTAATGCAGTTGCCTCTGTTTTTCTAGGTCTGTAAATGCCCCCATATAATTCATGTTGCATCCTTACATTTTGCATAGTTGAGCACTTGTATATTTTGAATCCATGCTTTAGAGTTCTTCCCCACAGCCTGAGGGCTGTCCTGAAGGTCACCGTGAACTGTTTTGCTGAGAGGAAGACACACCCTTGCCTCACAGACTTTTTTTTTCTTCCAGACAGGGTTTCTCTGTGTAGCCCTGGCTCTGTAGACCAGGCTGGCCTCAAACTCAGAAATCTGCCTGCCTCTGCCTCCTGAGTGCTGGGATTTAGGCATGCACTGGGATTAAAGGCAGCACCGCCACTGCCTGGTGCCTCCCAGACTCTTGCTATCTCTGATTATCATGGAGTTATTAACCTTGACAGAGAGGACATTCCTTGAAGTAGGAACATTAAAATATGTACACTATTATACAAACAAGCCTTTTGCCCATAGCACCCGTCAACACTCATGGAGGCCCACACTCTTCTGGCTCTGTTTCAGGGACAGGAAACTATGTCATACTGTCCCTTACATGGCCAAGTCGGACTCCAACAAACCAACGAACTCTTCCTTAAGTTACTTCTGTCAGGACTTTTTTTTTTTTTTGGTTTTTCAGACAGTTCTGGCTGTCCTGGAATTCCCTCTGTAGACCAGGTTGGCCTCGAATTCAGAAATCCATCTGTCTCTGCCTCCCAATTGCTGGGATTAAAGGCGTGCACCACCACAGCCCGGCCCTGTCAGGGCATTTTATCACAGCAACGGAAAACGAACTAATGCAGCTAGAAAGCATTCCCACATTCCTAACCAGGGAAACAGAATACACGCCTGAAGAACGAGTAGGTGGCCATGGAATAGTAGGGAGACAATAGCCAAAGTGAAGAGCCTCTAGAAGATTCCACATGGATGGAAAGTCACGATATGTGGAGAAAGAGAAGCTTGACATTATGCCACGAGATTTGGCATGATGTCTATTGGTTGGGAGATGTCCTTATCAAATTTCAGAGTGTAGCTCCTTACAGTAGTGGTGACAAGGACCAGCACTTCAGAGTTAAAGAGTGATTGATTGCTTAGGATGCAGAAGTCAATTGTTTTTATAAAACTGAGTGGCAAAAAGGCAACCAGAAGCAGATGACAAGCTTGAATGTGATTGGGAGTCGGCTTAAGATAGTTGCTTTGCAGCCTCAGATCAGATTAAGCAGCATGAAGCAGAGTCATTGATAGTGATTGGGAAAAGAAGAGGCCCTGGGGCTCCTGGAGTTTGGTCTTCATGTGTTAGATGTAGGAAGACAGGAGAGGTGGATTCTCTTGCTCCCTTGGCTTTTAGCTACCTTTTTCATTGTATTAATGACAGAGCCCATTCCCATCACTTGAAAAAACGCATTCAACACAAGTTGCATGCATCTTCTTGTGATTTAAAAGACCCAGGCAACATTTGCATGTCTTTGGAGAAAATCTGTTGCCCACTACTGAAAATACAAAGTGAAGGAATCTATCTTCTGCACTTCTATAAGCGAGTGTGTTCTGTATCATCCCTGTGCATGAATAGACTTTTCATGCCTGGCCAACATTTTATTGCCTAGTTATGTGCACAGCTCTTTTTTTGGCTAAGGGTAAAATTGAAAGCATGGTTGTACTACTTTAGATTCTTGAAGTGACTACAGTATATATTTCACCCAAATAGCATGGAAGTACGAGGAAAGATTCTCCAATGAGTCAGGACGAAAGACAGTCTAGCTGGGGATACACTGTGCCAAGGCACTGGACTCCTGGAGGTCTGTCTTCTCCTAAGGAATCCTTCATGTCTCTCTTTATGGATTAAAGAGTTTTCTTTAGCATTGCCACCTTTGAAGTGCCAAGTTATAAAAAGGTCTAATTGAAGCACAGAACACATTTTATTATTTTTTTCTTCTGCCATTAAGTTTGTAAGATGGCTACACCCAGAAAGAAACATTCAGTTTCAATCAACATGAGCTTGAGTCCATGGGCCAGCCTTGAAGATATCAAGTGGAAACTACATAGGAATGTATGAGTATTTCCTTTTTAAATTCTGTTTTCAATTTGGGAAAGCTTTTCATCCCTCTGGGATCATAACCTGTTGTGTATAATCCCAGCCTAATCAAGGTAGATGGCATTGACAGAATGACATAGTTTGAACTTGACCAGGAGGTCAGCAGGCAGATTGTTTTTGCTGTGTGTGCTGTACTCACTAACAGCACAAATGGGCAGCTGACTTTACCAGCTGTATTGTTAAATGGGAAATACAGTGTAGTGTACCCCCATGAAACCAGCCATGGATTTTCCAAATGGTGAGGCCTTTTTGAGTAGACTCAGACATTTCTGGGTGATAGAGTAACTTGCCAGGTAAAATTCATATATAAAAATGGTTAAATGACACATTTTTCTAGAGAGAATGGTTATGCAAAACCAGAACCATTCCTTTTTGCTAGGCATCCAAAGCCATCTTGTCCTCAGTTGCTCTCCTGATGTAAAGCATATTCTTACGTGCCTGAGTGTTTTCAAGAACTAATTGACATCTCTAGGACTCATTTCTTATTAGTGCTAATAAAAACTGGTATGTCACACAATAGGTTGTATCCCTGGATTTCAGCTGGAAGATTTAACAAGAAGTCTCACTAGTTTGTATACGTGTAAGTGTGCAGAAATTAAAATCACCTGCAAACATTCATCAGTCCAGCATGAATAAAACATAAAAACCTTGTCTGCCTGCTTTTAAGATTTCCAGATGAAAACCTCATGCTTACAGTAAACAGTATCTGAAACAGTGCTTGTTATTTAAAGAGACTATTCATTAGTCTCTTAGATTGCTGAGCTATATATCATTTGATCATGTAAAAATGACATCATTAGGGTCTATATTTTTAAGAGTTTTTTTATTATTTGTTTTTGTTTTTTTCTAGGTTAGTGTGTTGTGATGGATTTATTATGGCATTTTCATACATAAATGTTGTTATATTAATATAGTCTGTTCTCATTGTTTCCCTTCTCCACTGTCTTTCTGTGACCTTTGCCCTTGCCAACTCTACTGGTTTTTAATGCATCTTAATTTTGATCAATGTTGTCTTAGTTAGGGTTTTACTGGAGTGAACGGACCATGACCAAGGAAACTCTTATAAGGACAGCATTTAATTGGGGCTGGCTTATAGGTTCAGAGGTTCAGTCCATTATCATCAAGGCAGGAGCATAGCAGCATCCGGGCAGGCATGGTGCAGGAAGAGCTGAGAATTCTGCATCTTCAACTGAAGATAGCTAGGAGAAGACTGACTTCCAGGCAGCTAGGAGGAGGATCTCATTATCCACAGTGAAACATTTCCTCCAAGAAAGCCACACCTAAGAACACCACTCCCTGGGCCAAGCATATTCAAACCACCACAGCCGTCTTTCAAAGTCATTTATGCATCTGTCTGACAGTACTTTATTGTGTGCCACAATCTTGGCTCTGGTTTTGGGAATGGATAACCTTTTGGCTGCCATCTTTTACTGTTACTTGCTATTATTTTTTTGTTTTTATATTTTTCTTCTTGTTTATCAACAAGACGTGTCATTCAAACTAAGAACATACAAATTGAGTGTGTGTTTTTTCTGCACAAGGAACTTAGCATATTTATGCCAGTAGTGCCAGGGCATGAACTCTCCAGTGTGGCATGAGGCTAAGACAGTTCTGCACATAGTGTATTTAGTAGCATCACACTTGTATCACTCTTTCGGAAAGGATGGCTAGCCCTGCGTGTCATGCTATTTTGTAGCAAAGGGGACTGAAGGAGAACAGTGGGGCACCAGCAAGAGCTGTGTTCTTGTCTGTCCATCCTAAACACGTTCTCTCATGGCCCTGTGGGACCAGAGAAGCAGGCGCACACCCTTGCTTTGTGTGTGCTGCTCCGCACTCATCCTTATACTTCTGATGTGGGCTCTTCATTTTAAGGACTGTCCTTAGGCTACTAGATGTTGATAAAGAGCTGGAAAAGGGACTGTGTGAGAGGAGCCACACAATGACAGCCCCTCCCCCTGTGGAAGAGACGGCTCTGGTAGGTGTAATCAGCTCGAAGCTCCAACATGGTCGAGATTTTTTTTCCCCTCCTTCATTGTCCCTTGGAAGATTTTATTAATAAACCTCTTGCATAGGAATTTTTTATCTCAAGATTATAGACTCATGCCATTTCTATGCCACTGGCATTTGCTCATGCCATAAGAGGGTAGCGCATAGCATCTGATCTGTACCCATTCATTCCACAAAGCAACTACATATGCTGTGTAGGGCTAGAATAGCTTGTCTCTGCTACTTCTTATCACCATGGTTATTTTAAACCTGAAACCCTGTAGCTCTTCAGTTCACTGAGTGAAAAATAGTATTATTGAGACTGACTTAAGGATATTGAGTAGAAGTAGGGGAAGAGTGAGAGACTGGGGGTCGTTGGGAGGAGAGATTGAGATTAGGAATGACAATTTGCGTATGTGTAGGAATGAGATTCAGGAGAGAAATGGGACTTGAAGCCTTAAAACTGTACCACCATTGCCTTGTGAAAAGAACCTCAGTGGTGTCAGCTGTAGCATGCTGGTTACATGAGTTTGCAGCAGTTTTGCTCCCTGGCCCTGCCCCTTCCTACTGCTCGACCTCGGATGAAGATGGTGTCTGTCGAGTCGCCATTTCTGTAAGGTTTTCATTTCTGTTCACATGTTTTCTTCTGCATCTGTATCCTGGCTTCATCTTAAGTTGGCACCTTTCTCTCATTAGGTCCGAACATGAAGTAAATCACTTGGTTATTTACCCCATTTATGTCTTTGCATCTTTAAATGTGATTTTGAATCCTAATTTTAAGCATTCTGTTTTCCTTGTTAAAGAATAGACTTGAAAACATCAATCAGAGGCCCATGTAGGATGAAAGGCTCCTGGAAATATTTACAGGCTTAAGATTACTGGTGTCCACTGACCTATAATAAGTAATGTTTCATAAAATATGTACAGTGACTTTTACTTAATAGATAAACTATTCTCTAATTTATTTAAAAATCCAATGACCTACATATTCATATGTTCAGAAGTCCCCATTTACTCACATCGCTTCTCCTCCGAGACCGTCCGTCTGAGCAAATCTGTTAAATGAAGTAGAGGAAGCTTTGATCCAAACTAGGGTAAATCCAGTGGAACGGATGCAGTGGCACATATGAACAGGAGCACCGGCTGGCCCTCATACCCTTCCTCCTCTTCCCTTTAAATTGCCCACAGAGCACAGGGCCGTCCCTATAGGCCGGCAGTAAGACATGATGCCTTTGAGAATGAGACTTATCTCATGTCCGTTGTTCATGTTCGGTTTCTTTTCCTCTAGGAGAGGGGTCAGGTAAGACTTGCTGAACTGATTCTTAGAAACATATTTTTGGTAGAAGAATAGGTACACGTAGTAAAATGTGCTACTTTAGAACAGCATAGCAAGTTTTTGATTTGATGACTTGCTACTTCAGTTTAATGACAATCCACACCATTTAGCAGAGGTCTCTGGAGCAGCAGTGCAAATGTCCTGGCCTTATCTGATGGAGAACAGGACCCTAAATATCCAGTGGGGTCTCATTTGATTGACATGTCTTCATTTGGCCACTTCTTAGTTTTTATGAGACACCAAAAAAAAACCCTACAGTTTACTCATCAAAGCCACATCATTTGAAGAAACTTAAGACCAGGATCATAAATACAATTTATGAAGTCACTCAACAACTGGAGAATGTTTTCAGCAGATTGGAAAATTAGATTGAATGATGTACCCTAAAATTTGGCAGGAAGGCCAGCTGCTGAAAATGCAAACACCGTGTATGAAACCGTGTGGATTTTGATTTATGCTTTATTTACACAGTATTTGGAATACGTGCATGACCCTAACTGCTAGGGTGAAAATTTCTAAGAACTTGCTAAGCATCAGAATCTGAAGCAACACAGTCAGAAAGACAAGAGATATGTAACAAGTACAGGAAAAAATCATAGCTCAGTTCTTGGATGTCTTAGTGTGGGTCTCTTTTGGAGGAGGCAAAAATTGTCTTTTAATGTCATAGTTTGATTTACACATACTGTTAGCGAGAGATGGGAATAATTTAATTTTATATTGTAATTTATATTTGTATAAAACATGACCTCTGAGATACTCATACTCATTGTCAGCTGACATAGTTCAGTCAGGATGATTTCCCAGTATCTAGCTGAGATCCAGGCTCTTTGCAAGTCATGGACCACAATGTACATCTTGACTCCATGGTCCAGTGAGCTGGTTATAAAATAACAAGGAGACATGTAAGAAAGAGGAAGTCCACTCCCTGAAAGGTGAGCTGTAAATATAAAGTGCTGCATATCAGGCATGAACATGTTATTGAATTTTTGATATACCCTCTTTTGATTTCAGAACATTACATTAATAAAATAGGGAGCGATGGCCTTACTTACTTCATAAAATAATCTTTCATTTCAAAATCACTGGCTTGAATTCTCAGATTTAAAGATTGTAATAATATTAATATCTCCCAAGATAGCAGTGTCTCAAAGTTATTGGATAGCATGAGGGGGTGGCTCTCTAGATAGCAATCTTATTTCAGTACCTCCCACACAAATAAGGGTTATTGTTAATTAGTGCCTTTTAGGCAACCTCATCCAAAAAGCATGTGGTTAGGCCAAGGACTAAACTGCACAGGCTCAGAGCTTGCTCTGTCTATGCCTCTCGTAAAGGAGAGGCTGATGCGGCAAGTAGAAAACTACAAAACTCAACCTCCCTCCCCAGTCTACCTGAAATAGAAAGTGTAGGTAACGGAAGATGGGAAGATTCATTTTCTTCTCCCTCTTTCACAAAACAGAGACTCAGAGTGAACCAATGTGATGACAGCTCTCCTGTGTGGTCCTCCTATTTTTAACTGATGGCCTTACAAGTTAGTCACCAGACTCATAGCAAGTCTAAAGTTTTCATGACTTGGAAATAGAAGATTCCATTTTGGTGATAATTTGATGTCACTTTTCACTATTGTCTCCCCCGTATTGGTCCACTCATTTCACACAGAGGAGTCTTCCTCTATCTTCAGTATTTGTATCTGCCTCTTCTGAGGCTAGCTTCATAAGAACCTGGATTTCTGCTATGAGCATCTACTGTTGTATTCTTTTAAGGCCTAGGCCATATTTTATAGTTTTGTAAAAATTTCACAGAGGAAATGGAAACACTACTTTTAGTTCTCATTGTTTACAGATTTCATCATTGTTTAGTTGATAAGCATTAAAACAGTCTATTCAAGGAGTGTTCTTTTTGTGACCATTAACTGAAATGAGGACCTTGGCTAGAGTTATATGCATGTTCATTCAAATAAAGTGAATTTAAGTTTTAGAGCCCAGATATGCTGTGTTGTAAATACAACTGTATTAATTTGAAGTCTTTGTGCTTTTCCAAGCAATTTCAATTTCTGTAATTTTTGTGCTCAAAATGGTCTCTATGGACTATGACATCTACTTCTGAACTTTTTCTTACCTGCCACTATGCCCATCTGGAGTAGTTTGTAAATCATGGTTGGTAGACACCTGCTTGTGTGCTCATCATGCTGGTCTCTAGCTCTCTATATTGCTAAAGTAAAATCTTCCTGAAAGAGAAAAAAAGCCCTTATAAAACTATATTCATACTATAATTAAAGCAATTTGGTATTTTCCAATTTCTGGAATTCCAATTCATTATAAAAATTGGGTTTGATGTATTAACTTCATGATCTACTAATAACTATGACCCATTGAAATGATGATATAGATGAAAGCTTAGTTTAATTATTTTATGTTACACAGGGTAGGAAATTTATGTAACTTTTTGAAGAATACAGTTTATTTCTTGGTGATTGCTGTTTTTGAAACAGTGTCTCACATAGCTCAAGCTGCCCATGAACATTCCAGGTCTCTGTCCATGGCCTCAAACTCTTCATCCACCCATTTCTACCTCCCAAGTTCTAGAATTACAGGTTTGTGCCATGATGTCCAACAACAATTACTATCTTAATTTCAGCTTACCTGAAAAACTCATATAGTCATTCTGTTTTATATAATTATTACCCTTCTTTATATTTCCCTCTATCCCAAATAATTTTAATTATCTCACTTCCTGAAAGTTATTGTTTATATTTTTGCCTTATGTATGAGAAATTATTTAGCAAAGAATAGCTGACATACTCTGAATATTCAAACATTTAAATTTAAAATGACTATATTTCAATATGTTTGACTCATTTTCACATTTTACAGATTCTTATTATGTATTTAAAAGGTATGCTAGGCATCACACGATAGCTGCCATTTAGTGAACCCTGAGTTCATCTCTGTATTCATATTAGTGCTGTGGGGGAAGTAGAATTACTTCAGTTTTACAGGTGAGAAAATCTGCCCTAGGGAGAGTGTTTGATCAGTGTGTAATTCGAGTTCAGTTTTGAGCTCAGGGAGCCTGAAGTCAAACTTCCTGTCATACTGGCTTTATTCTCAGTCATCTCTGCCATCATGAAGCAGGGTTTGAAAGACACAACCCCTTCCTCGAGGTGGTACAGGCAGCAAATGCAAACCAATAATCCTGTTATGGCGTATAAGTGCCACAGTCCCCCGTGGACTAGACAAGAACAGGTCCTTTCGACCCTGGGGGTGATAGGAATTAATGTGTAGATTTTTCAACAGGAAGGAGCACAGCACTGTGGTGCTGCAGGACAGCTCTTGCTTTACTTGTCTCTAAAAGCATCTAATATATTTGAGATAGAAATACTCAGTAATTATACTTTCTGTTTTGTTTTGTGTTTGGAAAGCACTAATTTTGCTAATGTTATGGTAAAAGAGTCAAACTAGTAAATGTGGGGAATGGATTATCAATAGTTATTTCATAGAACATTCATGGAAATGAGGGACAACCAGGGTCTAGAACCTTATGAATAAGATAGCCATAGTGCCTGCAACTTTCAGTGTGTGTAGATGCTCTGTCTGTGCCCAGAACTGAGTGCATCACTGACATGTTTGCAAAGACAATCTGCTCATTCCTCTGCTTTTGCTTTTTGGTGCTAGTGTGTTCTGAAAATGTTGGCTATGAATGTACATGTGTAGATCAGTTGTAATGCTTATCATTTCTTAAAGACAAGATGGAGCAAAGGGTAAGGAAGAGTGACATTGGACTGCTCATCAAATATGTTTGCCTTTACATAGATTCTGTGTGCTAAAAATGGCAGCCATGACAAGAGCTGGGCTGAGGATGTTCCTCTATTGGACATGCCAGCCTGTGGCTTGGACAGGGATGTTATATTCAAGGCAGCACAGGGTCTTTTGGCTTTCAGAATGTTTAAGAATGTTCTGCTGTACGCATTTATCTTGTATTTCATGTGTAATATTGATATGCCAGGTACCATGGTCAAGTTTTGTTGAATGCACCAGGAAGGGGTTTCTCATGACACAAGTATTTCACTTATAAATTACAGACTTAAGGTGTATGGCGTAGTTGTTCCAAAGTGAGATTTG
>JADRCC010569011.1:0-11018 GCA_019843855.1 Hylomyscus alleni
CAGCTCATTTATGAACAACTTGGATGTAATACTAAAGTATTTTAGTTGTCTTATTCATACAAAGAAAAATCCTGACAAAAACAAGTTGACTTAGAAAAGGTTTATTTTGATTAGTAGTTTATCATAGCAGTAAGGTCATGGCAAAGGTAGCTTCAAGAAACTGCATTTCATCTACAGTCAAAGTTAGGGAGAAGAATGCCAGTGCAGGCCAAGCCAATGGAATGGTGCTGCCCACGGTTAAAGTGAGTCATGCCACCTGAGCTCACAGAGGCTACTCCAATCTACATAATCCCTCACATGTATGCTGCAAGTCTCTCACAGGTGAGTTTAGAGACTAATCTAGGAGATGTTATTCTTCATAGTCATGTTCAAAGAGTAACCTAAAGTGGATAATGTCTCACAGGTATACCTAGAGTTTAACCTATTCTAGATAATCCCTCAGAAGTATGCCCAGAAATTTGTCTCCTAGGTGATCCTACATCCTTTTAAATTGACAATCCAAGGTCAAAGGAGTCATTGGGCACTTCTGCTTTCCTTCTGCTTTATCGGTTCGTGTTTTGCTTTATATATTTGTTCCATGCTCATAGGCAGCAAGAAATGCAAATTGGTGCCAAAGTGGCATGAATGTTGTGAGGGTAATAAGTAACCAACTACTTTATGATTGGATTTTAGACCTTATTCATAGTACTAAACTCAGATCAGTGCTGTAGAGATGGTCAAGAACCCATGGTTGGAAAAATTTTATACCCCAGGAGGACTTACCACTTCTACTTTTCTGAACAATCATAATATCAAAATGACCTTTGAAAACTACTCTTTATACACAGAGACTAGTGCAACTTTCATCCCTCATCAAAGAAGTTTCTTTGTTTAAATTTGGTGCAGAGAATGAGCAAGTATGGAGTGCTTAATGTTAAAGATAACATCTATCACAAACAATTTCTTTTCCTGGTACTCAGAGAAGATTGCAGAAGTGGTAGTGGAAAGATTGTAGGAGCTAAAGTTGAAGAGAACTGCTTCAAAATAGTTTCTTCTGAATCTGATAGAGCCATGGCACCGATGAAGTTAAAGCAACTGTAGTTGTTGCTCTCAGAAGATCTGAAAAAAAAATCAAGCATGTTACAACTCTAATAGTAATGGATTGGGTATTGAGGAGCTTTGACAGCTTCAGGTTGCTGAAATTCAGAGTCATCTTTCTTCAAGAAAGTGGCTTATGGTGGCTTGTCTATGACCCAGTACATGTTCCTATACATAACCACACAGGAACAAACCAGAGTGGACTTAGTGGCCTATACAAAGAGGATAAGAAATCTTAGAGAAAGTGGAAAGGGAATTGGGGTTGATTTAATTACAGTATATGTATAAAATTCTCAAAGAATGACTAAATATATGAGTCTTTTAAAGACAAAAATGTTTAAAAAGCATTGTAATAAACAATTAAGAAAGGAGGCATCTCAAATGATCAAAATTAGAAAATAAAGAAGAAACACAACAGTAAATTTCAAAGAAATACAAAGGATGGGTTTGAACTATGAGTGATTTTACTTCGATAATTAGAAAACCTAGAAAAACATAAATTACTATAATCAGGCAGTATACCGAAAGAAATATGAACAAACAAGAAGTCTCTATGTGCAATAATGAATAAGAAGATTAACTCAGTTGACCAAAATCTCACAACAAAGATAAAATGGTATATGATTATTTCATTCCTGGTTTGTCCAAAAATTGGTAAGAAATAACACAAGTTCTTTTTAAGCCTTTCTATTCCAGATGAAGATATGGGAACATTTTCAAAATAATTTACTATGCTAGCATTATCACCAGACCTAACAGATAAAGACTCCAAATCTAAGCTGCAGGGAGGTACCTCTGATGAGCGTACATGCAGAACAAAATGCCAGCACGCAAAATTCAGTAGACATTAAAAAGATCTAACACTCTGATGAAATCCAATTTACCTGCGAGATACCATAAAAACACCAGTAAGTAATTCAGAATATAATAACGGTAAACCCTTATATACTTATAATAACTTTAAACATAAAGAGATTAAATTATTTGATCAAAAGACACAGTGGCTACACAGTTACAGGCAGGAGTAGGGGACTGGGAGATTAAAAGAGTAATCCTCAATGACAGGCTGCTTACAAAAGACATATTTAACCTTAGGGACATACAGAGGTTGAAAATGAAGTGCTGAAATATTTATTCCATGTAAATGGCAGCATCCAGCCCATCCTAGGGTTTAATGTCTTTAATAAGTAGGCACATAGCTCTGGAAACCTGCTTACCTAAAACACTACGAATAGAACTGAGGAAGAAACAGATGGACCACTAACCCTCCATCCAGTGCTTCTCCTATATATCACTCCTCTTTCACCCATTGTTTTGAGGCTCACAAAGATAGAGATGCTTGTTATGTCATAACATATACAAACTGAAATCTATCTATCCATCTTCTCTCAGCTTAATCTCAAGCATTTTCCAACTGATGAACTGTATTACCAAATTAAACAAAGCTTTCCCTTGGCCTAGTTAAAATGATTATGCATTACCTGATGGTTTCTTGGATGGCACAGAAGACATGAAATGGTGACATGTTCTTTTAGTATCTCAATTTATTGATTTCTCTGAGGCAATTAAGCTCCGTGTGGTCTACTTGAAATGACCATTATGATTTCACTTGCAAATCTTAATATACATATCTCAATTAGTTTGATAATTAAGAAGAGAGGCTGGCTTCATGTTACACTCTGAAAGTTGAATTAATTTCCATTTTGTAAACATCATTGTCTATTCTTCCTAATGAAAACTTTGTGATAGCAATTGACATTAGCGAAATAGTAAGCCTATCTAGAGAGCCAAACATAGATATGTTGGAGATTTTAAACAGAGGTATGTTCTTAAGATGGACTGAATGGTACCATTTGCATGGAATAAATATTTCAGCACTTCAGTTTCAATCTCTGTATGTCTCTAAGGTTAAGTATGTCTTTTGTAAGCAGATGAGGGAATATTCTTTTAAAAGTACTAGATTTTAAAAGTACTAGAATTCTATTTTATTATATTGAAAATAAAATGCCATCAACACAGAGAAAGAATTTCATTAACTTGCAAAATTCTCCAAATCCATATTTTAACACATTCAGAAGAAAGTGTCCTACAAATTTTTTCATATAACAGCACTATTGGCATGTTTATATCAAGAAGTTAATAAAATTGATTTATTTCCCATTAACTAAGATCTAATTTCTAACTACAAGGCATATTATCTTTTGAAAACCCAAATTGTTTTCCACATTTTTGCCTAATTATTTTCTTATTTTAAAAAGGCCTTTTGGAAGCCTAAGACAGAAAGTTTGCCATGAGATCAAGACCACTCTGAGCTATAGAATAAGACCTAAACTAACTAACTAACTGACTGACTGACTAAATAAATAATTAAAAGAAAATTTTGAATGAAATATTATAAACAAAGAAAACATTAGTCACTGTTATCCTCATACTACTAAAACCTAGGTATACAGTGTCTTCTAAAATATTATGCATATATCTTAACATTATTTTACCATAATCCTTTTGGAAATGCAATATATCAAAATGTTTTCCATATTTAAAAATATCTTTGAGAACATAACTCCAAGTGATTAGTCTATATAGACAGCAGTACAACTGCTAAGCTGATCACTAATTCACGGAAGCAGATCAGTTTCCAGATTCTAGTCTATCATAACCCCAGTATATTGTTGTTTCACGACTAATTATTTACTGAAGAAAACTAACAAAATGAGGAAGTCTGAACCACAAGTTAGAAAATGTCATGACCTTTCGGTAAACGTTGCTAAATTATTTTACAGAACAGAAATTTTGTATTTATTCAAGAACTATGAGGGACAAGGAAATGGGAAGGGTTGAAGGAGGAGAAGAAGGGAGAGATGGTAGATTTATATATTAATTAAAATAAATGCAAAAGAAATGTAGTCAAATATTAGGCAGAGTTTGGGCAATCTTATTGAAGGGCGGGTCCTGAAGGAACCAGAGGTAGTTAACACCACAAGAAAATATACAGAATCAATGAGCCTGTGCCCATAAAGGCCCACAAAGACTGTACCACCAAACAGAAAGCATGTGTGGAAGGGACCTAGGCTCTCTTCACAGATGTAACATTTGTGCGGCTTGGTCTAAATGTCAGACTCCTAACTGTGGCAGCAGGAGCAGTATCTGACTCTGTTGCTTGCCTTTAGATCTCTTCCCCCAAAGTGGATTGCCTTGCCTAGCCACAGTAGAAGATGCACCTAGATGCAGATGGGTATCTAAGGGGGGCTCTCTCTTTTCTGAGGAGAACACTCCTATTGGAGTATTCCAATACTCCTCCTATGGGGAGGAGGAGAGATGAGAAGGAAGGACTGGGAGGAGAAGAGGGAAGGGATGTAAAGTAAACTTTAGAAAATGTCAAAGGGGGAAAAAAAGTAATGTAATGGAAATTCCTACTTAGGGCCTTGGTTTAATATTATTACAATATAAAGTAACACATGTAAAAGATAGCATCTAATCTTGGTTCTAATTTACATTTTTTTAATTGGCTACAACATTTGCACATGTATTTATTTTCATATTTATGTTTTCAAATTAACTTTTTGTTCCATTAGTTTTTTTTTCTAATGGTAAATATATATTACTAACACTGCATATGTATACATAATATTGAAAATTACCCAGTGTATATATTTGTTTTTGCATTTTTTTAATTATAATTTTTATATTTAACACATAATGATATATGAAGCCTGCAATGTGATGTTTGAATTCATGTACAGATTTATACTAAACAAATCAGGATAATTAACTATTTATCACCTCAAATATTTACACTCATTTGTGGTTAGGGCATGCTAGATTATTTGATTATATGTGGTGAGGGCTTTCTTCTAGATTATTTGAAATATACACTATAGCATTCAATGTAGTCCATTACTGGGAAATGGCAGCACAGACCTTGCTCCCAACTACAGCTTGTTTGTAGCTGTTGATCAGCAGTATCTCCTCATATTCTCCTACTTAATACTATCCATAGTCTCTTACAATAATTTTCCTGCTCTCTCTCTACTTTTATGAAAATTCCACATGTGATGAGACGGTGTGTGTGTTTCTGTGTGTGGCTTATTTCATTTAACATGATGTATTGTTAAATGTTAGTAAAAGTCATGTTAGTCACATGACTCAAATGGCATTAATTCCTTCTTTCTGAATCCTACATGGTTTTCATTGTGCATACTATACATCCCATTTTCTTTACTCTTATATCCAGTAATGACACTATAAATGATTATGTGCCTTGGCTATTATGAATAGTGCTGGAATAACCACCACAGCGCACCTATCTCTTCCACCTATTGATTTCACTTCTTTGATAAATAGGCAGAAATGAGATTTCTGATCTATATGTTAACCATAAGGTTACCTTTTCTTTGAAAGGAACCTTGGTAACTTTTATAGTGATGGTTAAACTAATTTATTTTCCCATCAACAGTTTGAAAGGATCCTTTTCCTATACTTTAACCAACACTTGTTTTTACTTTTATTATTAATATTATTAATATTTCCCTATTAGTCATTTTTAACTGGAATTCTATCTGTGTACATTATAGATTTATCTTTTGAAGATGTGTTTTCTAATATGCAACCTGCATTTCTAAAGTTAATGATAATATTTTACATACATTTATATGTATATATTCTCAAATTATTTCTTACATATTTCTGATTGTTAATTTATATTACTTGTGATATATATCTTACCAATACTTTAATTGTTTTAGATAGATAGATAGATAGATAGATAGATAGATAGATAGATAGACATATATATGTGACATAGGCAAAGAAAATTGGAAGATATATATGTGTGTGTATATATGAAAATTCTACATGTGATAAGATTGTGCATGTGTGTATATATATATATATACACACATATATGTGTGTGTGCATGTGTGTGTGTATATTCCAATTTTCTTTGCTTATGTCATATTGAAAAATATTGCTGAGTATTAAGTGTATATTTTATGTGTCTAATTCTGCCTCGTTTCTTACAGAACATCAACCTCTACAGTCACAACTGCAGCTATGTGTGATCATATATTTAGGTGTTCTTATGAGATTTCCAACAGTGGGAGCAGAGGCTGCCTCTGACTCGTTTTTTAGGGACCCTTTTCCTCCTACTAGGCTTCTTGGTCTCCACCCTTGCCTAGTCTCACTGTAACTTGTTATGCCTTTGATATCCCTGGGAGGTCTGATCATTTCTAAGGAGGAGCAGATCTAAGGGAGGGACTGGAAGTAGAGGAAAAAGGGGACACCATGGTCTGGGTGTAATATATGACAGAAGAATAAATTTTAAATAGCTTCTTAAAATGATTTATTACTAAACAAAAATGACTCACTAAGATGTTTATAGTACTAAACAACAATAACAAAAAGAAAAAGATAACTTATGAAAATGACTTGCAGTTCTTGTATACAAAAACAGAGAAAGATACTAAAATACTTAAGTTCTTTCTAATTTTTAACATTATTTAATAATTTTTTAAAAAATATTTAGTCATCTACCACAAAGATTGATCATATGGATATCATTTTCACTTTAAAAGAAACAAATAATTGTTCCTATGCCATAATAAAAGTCACATTTCCCAGGACCTTTGAACAGCTAACCCTCAGCTTGATTCTGAGTTTGGACTTCTATTATGCCTTTCTCTGCTCTATGTTTATGTTAAGTATCCACTGATGTTCCATTTTTTAATTAATGGAAATTAATTAATGGAATTAAGAGAACTGGGTGCTTCCCAGTTCTCTTCAGCCATCTTGACCTGCTGTTTCCCCTCCTTCCCTCCAGCTACCTTAGGAATTTCTTGTAATACATATCTGCTAATCACTTCCTTTGTTTTAACTAACACTATAGTTTAGTCACAAAGTCACTTATGAGAACTTGATAATTGTGCTATACAACTTCTCAAAAGAAAGGATGCATTATGCTTCTCTGTAAGTCTGTATTACAATGAAGTGTTCTTAGTTCTTAAACAGTGTTTCATGAGTTTCTTTAGAGATTTACACTTGATATTTAGTCATACACATTTTAGAGCACATTTGGCACGGTCCTCAATCCTGGAGTGTCATGTCTGTTTCCAGAGACGGCTACAAGGCAAAAAGAACTGTCCTATGTGAACAACTAGTTTTCATATATTTATGAAAGGAAGATTAATAAAATAAATACAAAAAATTAACAATTAGGCAGTGATGACACATGCCTTTAATCCCCCACACCTGGAAGGCAGAGGTAGGTGGATTTCTGAGTTCGAGGCCAGCCTGGTCTACAGAGTGAGTTCTAGAACAGCCAGGGCTACACAGAGAAACTCTGTCTCAAAAACAAAAAAACAAAAAAATTAACAATTGAGTGACACCATTCACAAACACTGCTTTCTGATACAAAAAAAAAATTAATTCCTTGACTATCTGAGATGGGGAAAATAGTCTCCTACAGGGAAGAGAATACCAATTGTATATGCAACACTAAATCATAGCCCTAAAAATTGCAAAAATAACATTACACAGACTAAATAGTTTAAATTTATGTATTTAAAAACATATGTATGCAACAACAATGAATGTAAAAGAAGATATGAATATAAAAAGTGAAGTGAGGTGCATGCTTGGTTTGGAGGGAGGAAATGGAAGGGGACTTGATGTAATTACATTATAATCTCTCCAAAGATAAAAACTTACAAATTCTGAATTCTTGCTATAGGAAAAAGTAGTCTAGTTCTGTAAAAGTAGGCAAGTTCTGTATTGTCCATGACAACTGCTGACTATTGACTCAAGAATAAGTCTAAGGATACTGTGTCTAGCTTTTAGTGTGATTGAAACTAAAGATCTAACCAGTCACGATAGGGAAAAGCAAAGCCTCCTATAAGGAATGCCCAAGACATAGGGAGGTCATGACTCTCCTGCTAGAACGTTGTGGTGCTAATTTACAATAGCTTTCTCAGGGCACATCTTAACAGTCTTGAAGTCACTGATCTTTACCCAGAGGTTCTATGTACAGAATCATGAAAATGGCTGTAGAGCATTTTGTTTGAAAGATGTGTAAGTGGTGCATCATGGTGCATTATTTATCACTTCCAATCCCCTTATTTGACTCAGAATAGTCCATGACTTTGAATTTCCAAAGGAAATAAATCGCTGCATTATTTGGGATGCTTGGTTCTTTCCATTTTCCAGGCACAGTTTTTAAATATTCTTTATTCTAATTGATGTTAATTCTTAAAATAAAAAATAACATGAAATTAAAGTTAAACAAACAAGGTGCCCTTTTAGTCAGCTACAAAGTATTTTTTTTTTTAAAAAAAAATCTCTTATTTGGAGATGGATTCTAAGCAGGTATGAGCAGCTTAATTTGAAGTATTTTAAGTTTTTCAGTTTATATCCATTTCAAAAAGGTTATATAAATTCGTTTTCCTGCTATGGGTTTTGAATGCACAAACACTAAGTTCCAAGGCAGCAGACTTGTGCGATCACTTCGTAAAACTCACTTGGCTTCATCGCTTCAGTACAGATATGACAAGGCTGTTTATCAGTAGGTAATAAGATAGATAATTTAACTGTACAAGCTCTAATTGGTCTAATTCACTAACTGACCTCTCGCCACTTGATTCACTAGTACAATCGAGCTCTGATAAAGCCTTTAATTGTAAATTGCACACAGCTGTGAGCTGCTTCTCACGCTGGCACAAAAACACTATCATCGACTGTTTCTTCTCGGCGACCTGCTAATTTGGAGCGTATGTAACTGTTTTTAATGCTGAAGGCTTGACATACCACAAACAGCAGATGTTGCAGCTGCCCCGAGACGCTTTATTTAATTCAATTACGTCTTTTGGAGATATGTAAAAAAGCTAGGCAAGATGAGAGAGGGCAAGAGAATGTTAAAAATGGAGCCCCTGGTTGAGGCCCAGGTGGCTCGATAGGCAAATGATTGGGTGAATGTCTAAATGATCTTTTTAATTGAGTAGACTGACGGCTAATCAGGGTCATGAAGTGTTATCACACTGATGAGCTGAGAGGAGCCCTGGGCTGCTCTGCAATTAATGCTGCTTTTGTGAAAGAAGAAAAAAAGAAAGATCATGTATACCATCTGGCAATTGTTTATGATAAAAGCAGCAGTTTGCTGCAAATTCCAGTTAAATGCTATTCATAACATTATTTCTGCTGCTGCTCAGGGCAAGGACATGAATCCCAGGCCTTTGTCTGACTTCTTATTCTCCTGCACAACCAAAACATTCATTTTCTTCAACGTGTGCTATTATTAATTACTTGGCTGCTTGCTACTGTATGGCCTGCACGATCCTCTGTTGGATACGGCAATGTGAAGCCCAGCATACACTTCTTGGACTCTCCTTTGGCTCTCATGCCAATGTATCTGATTTCAATAAAACAAAGCAAGAGCCAAAGTCACAGCCAAAAACCAGAGAATATGAGTTCAAAAAAATTGTGTCCTAGATGTATTGATGATTAATAAGGAGGAAGATGGAGTTCTTCAGAGTCACACATGTCTCTATGAGGTGATTTTTCTGTATATGTCAAAGACATCAGCATTTGCACACCCTAAGAAAAGACAGAGATGGCTCAAATGCATCCACTTCTCCTCATGTTCTCACTTAAGAAATGTTCACGTTAGAAGAATGCCAACTAGAACAAAAGACAGGCAAACATAGCAGGTTACAGGGGTTCCCGTGAGGGTGGTAGAGGATTTGTGTGATATAGCTCTACAAAATGGCTGTGCGTTTTTACCTCCAATAACCTACAAAACTAAAACTCATTAAGCAAATGAAAGATTTTTAAATACTAGGCTACAAAAGGCTTAACTATGATTTTAAAAAGGAAGAGAAAGTCTCTTTTAGAGAAGGAGAGCGAGATAGAGAGAGATGGAGGAAGGGTGTGTTGAATGAGGAACAGCTGGCTGGCTTGTGTCACTCTTCAAAGTATCAAAGGTGCACAGATTCAGAAACATACAATGAGAAAATAAAGCCTGACTTGAAGTTAAGGAGTCACCTTTAGAGTACCAAAGCCAGGGGGAAATTCAAAGGCAAACATGGCTTCTGGAGTCAGAGGCCACCACTGTGAATCTCTATGGTATTTCTGATGCAATAGGTTTGTGTACTGACGTGGTAACTATAATCTAGTAAAAAGTTATATTAGTTCCCGACACAGAGTCTACCCTCAGAAAGGCAAAAGCATCACTCATATAATTTATCATGAATGTGAACTGACTGCTGTGATCCAAGGACAGCCTTGGAGGACTATAGGAACCTACAGGTAGACAAGATGATACTGAAGTTAACTGACAAGTGGTGTTCAGTCCTGTAAGAAACTAAAATTATAAATGGTGCTACAAAGTAAATATGTCAGGTTATGTGTCAGAGAAGACCTCCTAGGACATCACTAGGAAGTCTCAGTAGTTATTGAATAGTCATATGGATATACTGTGTAAACAATTCACATATACAAGTACAGGGCAAGGATAAGTGTAAAAGTATAGGGTATTTTTGACTTTTTGGAGAAGTATTGTATATATAGTCCTCACCAGGGTGTTAAGACTTCCTTCTGAAATGATTACAGAAGAGCACTGTTGAAAATAGTTACTGTATAACAAGTGTTTCAAAACATAATAAGAGTTGCTCTTGTAACCATAAAATTTTCACCCCAACAGATTGTGCCCTCATTTATAAGAACTTGTGCAATGACAATTTCTAAAATGGTTTCCAGAATATTAAAACTCAAGTCGCATGGTAACTCCCTGTTTCATTGTTAGAGACACATTGTCTATGGGGGAATATCAGCTGTGTGTCAAAAGAGAATGTGATAATGGCCATGATAAGGAAGAAAGAAGAAGAGTGAGAAACAGAAGAAGAAGAAGAAGGAGGAGGAGGAGGAAGAGGAGGAGGAGGAGGAGGAGGAGGGGG
>JADRCC010569012.1:0-10180 GCA_019843855.1 Hylomyscus alleni
GCTACAATCCTAGCTCTTAGCCCCATAGGCCTAAGTTTTAGATTTGTATATAAACTGATATAATTCCTCAGTGATTAAGATTGCAAATTAAAAAAAAACTCTATTTAGTTCTTGGGTAATCAAATAGAAAACACACAGATCACACTAAAAATAATATAGTACAACTATTAGTAAATTAAATATGAGAAAGTAAAAAGTTGATAATCCTAATTTAAATTTTCAAAAGATACTTTATCTTCTAAATCTCTCTGAAATATCAGACACATATATGGCAACAACTCTCAGTTTGAAGGGGTTGTATCAGCTACTCACTTTTTTTTGAAGAACATTGATTTTCCTTTCCTTTACTTCTAACATATCTTTCATATCGCGGATCTCTCCGGCTAGGGTCCCCTTCTCTTCGGTGAGGTCTTGGAGCTGTTTTGTTTTCTTATTGAGAAAAGACTCTTTCTCTTCCAGGCGTAATCTCAGTGCATCTACCTGAGATGAGGACAAAGACAGAAGGGTTTGTTTTACAAAGAGGTTGTCAATAATCAGTGCTGTTCTGTGTATGGGGGTGGAAGCAGACAGCACCTGAGTAGAGTGCAATTAATTCTGTTCAAGGATATCTTGGTGGGGGCTGAAAAAATTGCTCTGTGGTTAGGAGCACTAACTGGGTGTTCTTTCAGAGGATCCAGATTCAATTCTGGTACCCACATGATGGTTAACAACTATCTCCGAGGTTGTTAACTCTGAGAGATCCAACACCATTTTCTGGCCTCTAGAAACACTGTGTGCACATGGTACATAGACATACTTGTAGGAAAAACATCCAAATACATAAAATAAGAATATACATCTATTTTAAAGTCACCTCAATGCATTTTGTCAACCTACAATCAACCATAAAGTGTTGTTGTTCGAATAGTTGAACAGTAATACTTTCTAAAAATTCTATAGAGTTTTCATGAAATAAGGCACTGAAAAATAGTAGCATGTTCCCATGTTTGTTTCCCTACTTATGGGAAAGAATATGTTTGTTTAGGGTAGTGAACAAGGCATACGAATTCTTCCACATGAGATCCCGGCGAAGGAAAACATTGCTCATGCTTTGCAGGATCATCCAAGAACACGAAGAACACAAAGAACATCTGGATGAACAAGATTGACACGTAAGGAGGCTGCTAAATTAGAAAAATGCATGGGGCCATGAGGAAGCTATGCTGCCAGGGAGCAAAATAGACATCCTCCACTTGGATGGTGACTGCTTTCCAAACACTTTTTAAAAACATACAAAGAACACTAAAGAATCCCCATTTTTACTTGAGTCCAAACATTAGAAAATCAAGACTCATATTTTTCAAATGTTATCAATTAAAGGAAAAAACACAAGCTTTATGTATTTTATCAATATATGTGGTATGTTACATGTTCGTATGATTGTGTACAAATGTACGTGAGGATGCATGTGTGCATATATATTTGAGCATGTGGAGTCTCCAAGCTGCTGATAAGTGACTTTAACTTTTCTTCACCCGGGTTTCTTATTTTTTTCAGACATAGTATTTTGCTAAACCCACAGCTCACCAATTCAGTTAAAGTGATTCATCAACAAGCCCCCAGGGATCCTCTTGTTTCTGTCTCCCCAGAAGTGTGATTATAGACATCCAGCTTCTCCCTGGGTGCTGATGTTCCAAATCTGGGTCCTCATGCTGCATGGTAATTATCTTACCGACAGGGTCATTTCCCAAGCCCCAAGCCTTATGGGTAATTTACCATTCTGAATACCATTCACAAAGTAAGCTTCATTTTTAGACTAGACAGCTCAGATCAAGTCATAGAAGAAAATCACCAAAGTATCAAAAACACAAATATCAATAAAACAAAGAATATGAAAATCATTTAAAATTAATTTTGTCTTTTCAGATTCTCCATTATCAATTTTCACCACATTCTCACTCGTGTTTACAAATGCATGCTGTGCCAGTTCCTAAGAACAACCATTATACACCATAAGAAGGTATAATCATTATCCACAACCACCTACAAGTTTCCTAGGAGATTCTGTGCTAAACACTGATATCTAATCCATTACTCCCAAGGCATTCGTTTTCTCAATTGAATGCTAAGAAAAGACTAGAAACCTTTGCTAAAAATTATTGTACTGCCATGTCCACAGACATAAATGACTGTACCTGAATGTTTCTGTCCGTTTTAGATACAGTTCTATTGCTGTGAGGAAATACTATGACCAAGGCAACTCTTATAAAAGAAGTCACTTAATTGGGAATCACACCTCCCCCAACAAGGACACACAGCCTAATCATTCCAGAGTGTCTATCAGCTGGGAACCAAGCATTCAAATCTATGAGCCTATGGGGGCCGTTCTCATTCAAACCACCACACTATCACTCTACAATTCTTAGGCTGAAATCAATTCCCCAATGAAATAATATTAATGGGGGAGGGACAGAGGAAGCCTTGAGAGAATGTGTAAAGAGCAGAAGACCTGAGTAAATATGGATTATTTGACATGGACATGACCATGGCATGTCATGTTTCATGAAGAAGGGACAAGTTTGGCTACTTGGGAGGAAATGGGAGAAGTACCAAGAGATGACAGGAGTGAAGGTGTACTCCCCTTTTCACTTTTTGTTTATAAAGTCTTATATATGATTCCATAGGAATCATTGATTGAGAGTAGATACATAAGGCAGAGAATTATCAAAGCTCACCAAACTATATAGTTCTATAATTTATACTTCAATATATTTAAGTTTGGTATTTCAACCAAATTGAAAAATATGAGTATTTAACTGAGAATTGAAAAGCATATCATTCTCTTTCATGACTAAGAGACTAAACAATAGAAAAACCAATTCCAGAAACCAAAATACCATATAAGCCTCCTGAGAGAACAAAGGGGTTGTGGGACAATGGGTCACTTATGGGTGATGGAATGCTATGGTGATAGATGTCTGATCCTGGCCCTTGACAACAGAAAATCAAGCAGAAGTAAAAGAGGTTAGAATAACCAGGCGAGAAAGGGTGACAAGTGATGGTCTTGGGAAAAAAAGATTGTGGCAAAAAGACATAGATGTGAGCAATTCTAACTGCACAACTAGAGAGAGTTGACGTTCTGTGATCAGAGACTGAGAACGGCAGGTTCTCTAATATGACAGTCCTGCCTCCTAGCTGTCAAGGCAGGATGGTCCATCTGTGGACCAAAAGGAAATGTCCACCATCAACACTGTCATGTGAGATCAAGAATGGCAGTGGAGAGCATCTGGATGAAGGGGCTACAGAAAATGAATAATCCAAACACTGTTCGTGGCACCTTCTCACCACTCGTCGGCAGTACCCTGCTGTGAACTGTCCTGAGCCCAGAAGAGATTAAAGGTAAGCCCTTCTATGAGAATTTTTTTCCAGGACTAAAACAGAGAGCAGGGATGGATGTGATCAACATGCTACTCACAACACCCAAACTCAATGTGGCAGGAAGATGCCAGTGCTAGCTGAGTTCTTCTGCATAGGAGCTTATTTTCCATGACCATAAGCCATGAACTGAACTTCAAAGGAATTTGGAACATGCCCCTCAATCACCTTCCCTCTATCTTTAAAGCTCTGTACAGACTCCTAGAATCAAGAGGGAAAAAAAAACCTTGAGGGTCTTTTTTTAAAAATAAAAAATAAAAACTTTGACTTGAACTGGATCCAATTCTCAACCAACGTTAGCTCAGCTTGCAGTAAGCAAGTATGACATCATTTCTAAAGTCAAACTTGAACTTCCAGATGGTGTAAAACCACAAGCAAGCGTGCAGGACTTCTGATGCACAGAAGTGTAAAGATAGTGAAGAGCAGGCCAGAAAAAGCCTATTCTATGAGAAATTAGAATATGCAACTCTAAAGTGGGTACCAATGAGTGGATTAAAGTTGCTAACATGCTTTTATCTGCCAACAGTGCACACTACATTAAAATAGAGAAATCGGGAAGGCTGTCTAAGTCATGGCCCAACATCAGGTAGAAAAATAAAAGTTGAACTGTTTGAGAATGTAGAATACCTGTCTTTGTCCCTTCACTCAACACCAAATAATTTTAAGAGCCTTTGACACTCTCTCTTAAACTTTGGCAGTTGACTCAATAATAATACTTGGCAAAGCAAAGAGGGCTATCATTTCCAAGAGAAAAAAAAAAGAAGAAAAGAAAATGAGAACTGTATGATATAATCAATGCACAAAGACCCATACAGTTGAACTCCTATTTTCTCCATGTCATTTAACTACATGAGATCTAGTCACCTAGTATTTAAACTACTAATGGCTTTCCATTTTAAGAGAATTTTTGATCTCCTTTTGATTGAGTTGTGTGTGTCAGTGTGACTGTATCCATGTGTGTGTCCATGTATAAAAACATGTAACATATGAAAAATTAACTTTGTATCTGGCAGTATAAAACAAAACATTTGTTATCACTTAGGTTCCAGGTAATAACTTGAAAGAAAAGAACTGTGGCAATGAAATTGCCAAAATCAGAGTTAAACATTATTAATCTTCATGTCAGCACCCAGGAATTATTACCAGTTACAATAGTGAGGTGTGCTTCTAAAAATTCTATAGAAATGGCTCCCAACCTCTCTGATGTATTTTATGTAGACCTTCAGAAACAGTTTCAAGATTGTGACAGAACACCAAGTGCCACTTGATGTGCCAGAAATAAATTTAAGAATCAAGTGGTTGCGTCAATCTTAAAATGGCAACAATGTTCCAGAGACAAACACTCGATGAGAAAGGAAACACTGCTTGCGACTTACTTGACAACTCTTCAGGAATAAAACAAACATGCCTTCATGAAGAGCAACTTTAAAAGAGAAGGAAACCAGAATGCTCACAAAAGTTCCCAAGATAGTTTATTCCACATCCAAAGTCCTTCCGTTTGTTTGTTTTCCCTAATAGCAGACTTGGGTTAAGGGTCTATTTGAATTTGATTCAACTCACAATCATTCAAATGAGAAGACAGCTTGGAAGTTGTAAGGATACATAACATACACAGCTTCCAAAGATACAAACAACAAAATAACCTCAAACCCCAAACTTGCTGTGGTGGAGTCCACACTTTCTCATTCACAGCCAATGCTCTGCCCTCCTGAATGCTGAAAAAGACTGGGTTGTCTAGTCAGCCCCCTTGCAGAAAGATGACGTCTGGGATTTTAGTCATGCTCCCAAATGAAGCGCATGACTTCTTGTTGGCCTACCAACATTCTGTCATTACTTAGACATTTGGTAGATGGTGGAGCTGCAAGATGTCAGAACCTCTGAAAGTCTGATCTTCAAGGGACTGTGAGAGGCAAGAATTCCCCCACCAACTCCAAGTCCCTGCAGGAATTGAAGGAAGAGCATGATACCCTTAAACCACTCAGAAACAGCTACCATAACTTCTGTATTTGATAAGATGTAGGCACCTTAAATCTAGATTTTTACACAGTGCCATGAACAGAGGGGAAATGAAAAGTCCTTTTTCTCCTTTGCTCTTTCTACACATAGGACCTCAAATTCTACTCCAGTCCTTCCATTTCACATTGAAAGAAGGTTTAAAAAGCAAAAAGAAGACACAAGGAGAAAACTCAAAGGAAACTGAATTTTTGGGAATGAATATGTGAGTTAGATATCATGGGCTTGGGAAGGAGAAAGATTGAGAATGAAAATAAAGTCCATGGCATAGAGTTCAATAAATAATTAAGCAAGCACTCAAGTAAACAGCTCTTCACAAACAGACTGCAGTGCACATACATGTCCAACCAACTCACAGCAATGACTGTGAACCCAACAAGAGAACACAAGCATGAATAAAGTATGATACAAGAAATCAAGAAAATAACAGTACCTCCTTCATCCAGTTGTTTCGAGGAATAGCAGAAGAAAGAAACTTAGCACAGGTCCTGGCACCCAGAAACACTCAATAAATATTTGCTATGGTATTTACATTTTATTACTGTGCTTTCTGCAGCCCTTAATCCAATGGTTTATATACTGTAGAAATGTAATAAAGGCTGGCTGACCAATAGCTCTAAGGAAGGATAAGGTTTTGTGCTCCAATACACACTACTAGAGTATTGTATATCATCCGACATTGATTTTAAAATATTTCAGCACACAGTATATGATATGTGTGTAGGTACTGGGAGGTGTTTGGGTGGGTGGATACATATGTTTCCCACCTGGGAATAAATTCTCCAGGGCAGTTAATTAGTTTATTGCAGACTTTAATTGAAAGCTAACATTCCAGAGTCACACAAAAAGCATCTTGATAATCTCTGCAGTTGATGAATATCTGAAAATTAGTCAATTAACATAATTGATGTTACAAGTGAATTTTTTTTTGGTGAGGTGAGTGGTGTGTGGTATATGTAGATTGGCTAGAGCAGCCATGTGCATTCCTCCATGAAAAAAATCTAAGCCAATATATCCACAGTAAATATGATGATATAAGCCACATTGGAACTTTAAATTTTTTAAAGCTACACTATTAGAACAATGAGTGTATTTTTAACAACATGTACTATAACTCATTATATCTAGAATATCACTATTCAGCATATAATCAATATGAAAATTATGAGATATTTTACTTTTTCAGATTGTTTTGAAAACCTAGCACTTAATCTGAACTTCCTATACATCTTATTAAGACCAGCCATGCCTCAGGAGCTCAACAGTCATGTGTGGCCTATGGTTATCATATGGAAATAACAGGTCAGTGATGCTATTAAGGCCTCAAGTTCTAGCCCATGGAACATGAAACTACATGTAGGATTTTAGTTTCTTTCGTAGTTGAATGTTTCTATCAGGATTTCTGCCCAGCAACAAACAAGGGTTTTCTAACTCTGCTGTGGAAATGTCATGACACTGACTTAGGCTGGTGCTTGCATGGTTCCAGAAGGACAGAATGAAGACTTCAAGGGTTACTTGGAGAGGCCACAGACCAGATTGGACCAGACCTAATACAGTGATGCCGAGTCCTGCACGGCCTGGAAGGAATGGTGTGACATGGTTCTCCACCCCAGAGCAGAGCCAGTAGAGCATGGGCCTCCATGAGTGTTGACAGTTGCTAGGTGTGAGGCTTGTTTATATAAATATATATATTTTTTGCTTCATGTTCCTCCTTCGAAAAACATTCTCCCAGCCAAAGTTATAAGGGAATGTCTTCACTACCAAGGTTAATGACTCCATAATAATCAGAGACAATACAAGTCTCGGAGGCAAGTGCTAGGTTTTGTTAAGGGTTTGTCTATACCCTTAACAAAAATGGTAAATGCTGTGACCTTCAGGACAGCCCATAAGGCTGTGGGAAAGAACTCTGAAAACAATAGTTTAAAATATCTTCTTAACTATGCAAAATATAAGAATGCAATATGAATATACAAAGACCTTCATAGATCTAAAAGAACAGAGGCAGTTATACTATGAGCCAGCTTGTCAGAAAGGTACAAAGGCAGGCAGATTCCTGAGTTCAAGGTTGGCCTGGGACAGAGTGAATTTAGATCTTGGCCTAGAAGTGGTCAGAATGATAATCTCAGGACAGGATCCCACCCAGCTAAATTTATTGTTTGTGCTTACAAAGTCAGGCAGATCTCTGAATTCATTTGCAATGTTAAAATATATATATTTGCTGTCTTTTTTCTAATAATCAGGGGGTTGGGGTTATAGAATACTGACTCATGGGATAATCAAAAAGGAACTTGGAGTAAATGACTGAACTGATAAATAAATAAAAATTAGGCCTTGGTCTGCGAAAGCTAAGCTATCTGGAGGAGCTGTCTGGAGATCTGCAGAGAAAGCTGTCTTGAGCAGAAGACAGGCTGTGGGCTTGTACCCCACAATTGACTTCAAGTTGTTTATTTCACGGCTCTCAAACACCTCTCTTTCAGGAACCCCCCTCTAGACCAAGGCTGAACCTTGGCACAGGGGTCCTACAGGCTTCCCTTCTATGACCATCAGAAACTATCTACCTCTCTGAGAGAGCTGAGCAACGACCTAGTAGCACATGGGCTTGCTGGTTCTATTGGTATAAGTCTCACTGAAGTCTAGTTTGTTTATTCTAAGAAGAACTCAAAATGATCACTGCTTTTCAAAACTTTCATATAAATTTTTAATTGTATCAAAAGTTAACTTTAAAAAAAAAGTTAACTTTTAGAGAAAAAACCCTATTCATTGGCAGTTATATTACCCAAAACTGGTTGTACTGATGAGAGCATATCTGTCTCTTACTGAGTGCTCAGTTGTAACTCTGGCTTCTTCATCTCCCTTCTGTCAGTATCCTTTGTATCTCCAGGAAGATACAGGAAGATATGTTTTGGAGATAGCCATTATTCTAAGTATTATAAATGTGGCCCTTTAATAGCATGGTGATATCTGTGCCTTACTGAATTGCACAGCTCTAAGAATGCAGGTGAGGGGAGAATAGCTAAGCACTATGTCTGTTTTATTTTTAACTTTTTATTTGACTCTGTAGATTTCACATCATGCATCCCAATTCCACACATCTCCCCTGTCCCTTGGTATTCACCCTCTGCTCTTGCAAACCCCCTGGATCTCTAGGGCATGAAAGCAGTAGAGTTGAGCCTGCCTCATGCCAATGGTGGCATTGCGGGGGGCCTACCTGGAGTATTGCTAGAGAGTTGTAGTGGCATAGAGAGTTGTTGTGGTGTAAGAGAGCTGGCACATTGAACAACTCAGCTACCACCCAAGCCAAAATCAAGGGCTCTGAGTTCACCCACTCCAAAATTCTATATCATCTGCTAATGGTTGGGATGTGTGAAAGAGCCCATCTTACTGATCCAAAGCTGTAGGATCTCCATGATGCAGGGCAATAACCAGGAGAAATCCTGATGAGGATCTAATACTGATGGTGTGACAAAAGCCAGAGACCTGGAACTAAACCATTAACTCATTGCAATGAACATTGCAAGTGAACATATTACAGCTTCCACAATAAGATGTTTTCTATGCTGTGTGTGTGTCTGTGTGTGTGTGTGTGTGTGTGTCTGTGTGTATGTGTGTGTGTGAATTTGAGGGTGAAGTTGTGAGAATGAAGGATAGATATGAGGTGCCTGAGAGATGAGTGGGATTGGGGTGTGTACTGGCTGGTTTTGTGTCAACTTGACACAGGCTGGAATATCACAGAGAAGGGAGCTTCAGTTGGGGAAGTGCCTCCATGAGATCCAGCTGTGGGGCATTTTCTCAATTAGTGATCAAGGGGGGAGGGCCCCTTGTGGGTGGTGCCATCCCTGGACTGGAAGTCTTGGGTTCTATAAGAGAGTAGGCTGAGCAAGCCAGGGGACGCAAGCCAGTAAAGAACATCACTCCATGGCCTCTGCATCAGCTCCTGCTTCTCGACCTGCTTGAGTTCCAGTCCTGACTTCCTCTGGTGATCAATAGCCATGTGGAAGTGTAAGCTAAATAAACCCTTTCCTCCCCAACTTGCTTCTTGGTCATGATGTTTCTGCAAGAAAAGAAACCCTGACTAAGACAGGGTGCATGTTGTGAAACTCACAAAGAATCAATTAAAGATTTAGGTGGGTTGTTTGTTTGTTTGTTTTTAAAGAAGTTAGAATTTGGACACTGACAGTACATGATGGCTGAAACCACCCAGAACTCGAAGGACTATATGACCCACAACTACTGATGTAAAGAACCTAGCCTTTTAGCTGGGCAGTGGTGGTGCACGCCTTTAACCCCAGAACTTGGGAGGCAGAGGCAGGTGGATTTCTGAGTTTGAGGCCAGCCTGGCCTACAGAGTGAGTTGCAGGAGAGTCAGGGCTATACAGAGAAACCCTGTCTTGGGGGTGGAATGAGAGGGAGGGGGAAAGAACCTAGCCTGAGGTAAAGCTGTGTATCAAGGAGAAGCAGGTTAAGAATTGTGGGAATGTTTCTCTAGAAAACTGATTAGGGCACCTTCTGCATGTTTACAGACTCATATCCTTTAAATGCAGTCACTGAGACCAAGTTCAGCAGAGGGACACACTGCTTCAGCAGAAACCCCTTTCTTCCGGGAACTCACTGTGTTCAGCCTTTTGTTTGTAAGGCCTCTCGGGGTCACAGATGACAAGAGATTGAGTCATCTCAGTTAGGCCTTTCAGGCCTGCTGGGTAATGTCAGTGAGATATGCATCTTCCTCCTGGCCATTGCAGTCAGCACCAGTGCG
>JADRCC010569013.1:0-10730 GCA_019843855.1 Hylomyscus alleni
TGTGTGTGTGTGTGTGTGTGTGTGTGTGTGTGTGTGTGTATTAGAGGAATGGGTGGCTACTCCATCTTTGCAAGGGGAACAAAGGAAGTGATAGCTGGCCTCTGGGAGGCTCTGCAGCTGCCCTAGGGCTGACTTGTACCTGCCACCTACTTTTAACTCTTTGGGGATCTGCCTAGATTTTACCAGGAGTCTGAGTTGCGCACTTGCTCCTCCTCCGTTTTGGAGGAATGAATGCCCCATGCAGCAGCAGTGAAGGAGCTTCTTCATGCCTCTATGGCACTGCATCGTTAAGTGACTTATTCCTGTGGCAGCATCTCACCTTCAGCTAGCACCTGAGCCTCATTCGCTTTGTGACAATTGCACTCCACCCCTCCCAGCTGTCCACCTGATCCCAAGGAAGAGTTGAGCTGGCTAGGGATCCTTTTTTTGCCTCTAAGAGGCTTTGGGCTTAAAGGATGTACTCCTGTGTCACTACCTGAGAACATTCACTCTCCATCCTTGAGAAAGCAATATGAGGCTTCAGCAGTGTCGGTATTTGCCTGGTGCCAGTTGTCTTTATAAAGAGATATAGAAGGCATCACCAGAAGGAATCTAACCGGGATCTCAGCTTCGCTTTTATGTTGGTTTCTTTAATGAAGTGGTTAGGACCGAATCTCTCCTGCTGCTGCCGCTGGAGGTCTGTTGCAGGCCACTTATTTCCATCTAATGTGCAATCTTGCCAAATCTCCTTTTGGGGACAGGCAGAGAACCATCCCCTGCCCCTCCCAATTTTTTAAAGGCTTCAGTCATTCTTCTCACCGACCCAGTCTGTGACACAGCATTGAGGACCACACCCATTTTTCTCCCTAGGTATCATTTAAGACACCTTCGAGGAACGATAAAGACACTGAGGCAGCATAGCATGCCTCGAGGTACACAGAAACTGTGGCTGTGCCCTGCCCTGTTCTCAGGACTGGGCTTCTAAAGGGTTCCCTTTTGTCTCTGCTTGGACGCTCTGCTCTCCCGTGGGGTACTTCGTTCATTTTCAGTGTGCCTCCCATTCTTTCTCAGTGCATGGGCGTGGTGCTACATACAGCCTGTGCTGGAAGCTGGAGCCGCATCTCCAACAGCTGGAATGGGACTGGACAGTGGGTGTGAATTTCTTCAAGCCAGGCTGTCTGGCAGTCATTGTTAGAACCAGGCAGATGACAAGGTGGGCATGGCAGGGGGCGGGGCTGGGCTAGAGGGACAAGGAATCCATTTCTAGATTTTTTTTTTCTCATGCTTTGTGTTTGCATTTCTGTGAACAGGAATTCTTTCCTAGAATAAAGCATCTCTGTGTGGTTGTGTGGCTATAAAAGATGATTGTCTTCATACTACAAGTGTTTAAAAATACCTTTCCTAGGTTGGTATCTCAGACACAGGTAAAAATATAAAAATATGGACACAGCTCTACATAGATTGAAAATGTGACTGACTAAAGATATAAATCTAACCTGTGTTCCCTACTCATGATATTTTATTTCGCAAACCTTTTAAAATCCTAATTAAATATCCTAGCTCCTGTCTTCTCTTCTGTTAAGGCAGCCCCACCCAGTAGCTCAAGTCTCACTATAGGCTGTGTAGACTGAAGGAGGCAGTCTTCCCTGGGCCTGACCCACTTGTCTCTCTGACACTGCCTTTTGCAACCATTTTTGGTTGAGAATAGGGTTTTTGCTTTGCTTTTTGTTTTTTATTGCTTCTCTCCTTCTACCTGCTCTTGCTGTTCTTATGAGGTGAGAACACTTCTACTCAAAAGTGTGCATTTGCTTCCTGGGGGCAGGAGGGTCTGCTGCCTCTTGTAGATCTGGGAAGGGGCTCATCTTGTGACTTGTTCAGGCTTGGCTCTTATTTTGCCTTGTCAGGGCAGCAAGTGAACCATCTTTTGAACCTGAACGCCAGCCCTTGATTCTCACTGTCAGACACTAGGCATTCTGGGTTGCTCAACAGATTAGGCAAAGCCTTCTAGCTCCACTGTCTCACACAGTGTTGGGCACATAATACCTAAGGTGTATCAATTGGGCATTATATATATACAGTGCTGGGCATATAATACCTAAGGAGTATCAGTTGGCTATTATTTTGTCTCAAGATTGTATACACTGTGTGCTTTTCCAAATCAAGCCTAGAATCAATACAGCCCGACAGTATCCTTATCCATATTTTAAAAAAATTCAAAAATCTTTTATCTATTATGCTCAAATAAATATATAGCATTTAGAGTGGTGTCTACCATATCGATTTTGGAAATACTTTTTTTTTTTATGTTAACGGTCAGTCGTTTTCTTTCCCTGACATAAGTTCCACTTGAAACTGACTACAGGATTGGGAAAACCCCTGAAGTGTGGGTCCCAGTACTTCCTGTGCATTTTCTTATCTGAGCATTGACAAACTACCACTTCATAATTTAGAGCCTGGGAACCTAGGTAGACCAGGTCGGTCCAGACTTACACAGTGAGATTTGGGAGAAAAAGCTAGAAATCATGCAGATGGCTTATCCAACTTCAAAGTCACTTTTATGCAGCTGCTGCCTCCCAGAGGCACATAAAGAGCCACAGAATTCATCCTCTCCTCTCCTTCACCTCCTCCTCCTCCTCCTTCCTTCCTCTCCCCACCCCCGCCCCACCTCTCTTCCTCCCTCCCTCTTTCTCTCTGACCAACCACAGAGAGGTGGATGTTTTTTAATGACTAATGGACTTCTGTAAATAGTGTCTTGTAGATAACTACATCTCTGTTTTCCAGAAGTTGCATTGCCTGTGTGATCTTTGGACATTGCTGGGCTGCATATCTAAGAGTACCAGCTGCCCGTTTTAATATGGAGCATGGAGCCCGAGTTCTGAGCTCTTGTTAGAAAGGGGACTATTGTCAGGTTGTAGGTTCCATGGTAATTATTTTAAAGGGGGGGGGGAAATGCGCAGTGAATTGATGGAGTGCCTGTGGGTCTTTGAGCTAGGGGGCTAGACTTGATGTTGAGGAAGGAGCCAGTGCACTCTGCCCCTCCTCAAATTCATGCGTTTGTGTATCCCTTGTGCTTGAATAGGTGTCGATTCATGGGAAGAAAGTATTAAGAGGTAAAGAATTAGAGTTCGGAAATCAAACTAAGGAGCCAGCCTATCCAAGTAAGGAACTGTGGAAGGGAAATTCCAGAGTGAAAGACAGACCAAAACTCCTAAACACTTAGGAATGGGAAGCATTTGAGCTATCCGATTGGGGAAATGTTGATGCAGGTCATGCCTGGGGTGTTTGTTTTGTTCCTTTATGTTCTGAGCAGGTACACAATTCCTAGCCAGGCTATTCTTCCTGAAGAATGAGCAAAATGCCTCAAGTGTAAGAAAGGCTTTGAGTACAAGTTGCTATGACCAAACAGCAAAATACTTTGAGGAATTCCAGAGAGATTTCTTAACAGAATGTGATTTCAACCACCAGCTTGAAACAAGCAAACCAATGCAAAAACAAAAACAAAAACTTTTCCTTTTCATTCCTCTGAGCAGTTGGAAGATTCAGTGAACTTTGACCCCCAAAAGTGGTCTGTGAACACCCAGATGTGTTCAAGATAGTAAATATTTGTTTATAAGATCTCAATTACTTCTGAGGGTGAACATTAATAAACAAACATTTGGCAACTGTCTGGTAACGAGATTTTTTTTTTCCTGGGAAAATGTTTAAAATATGTTTTCAAACAGAAAATAAAAACCATGAAAATGGTGTTATACAATGTTGATGGTTTTTCTTGCCTTAGTCATGTGACAGCAGTCTTTAGTCTATAGAATTGTGCCTGTCATTCATTTCTGACAGCCAGACAAGAGGCTACTAGATGGCCTTTCATCAGACCTATTTACACTCTACTGTTTATCAGTCATAATCAGCTTCAATCTAGAGCTTCATAGGATCGATACTCTTTCCAGCAGGTTGTTCACAACTCAACTTCTCATGGGTTTTTCTCTATCATTTCTTCCAAAGTTATAGAAATTAAATTAAAGTTGAAAAAGAACACAATCCCCCTTGTATCCTATACAACTCTTTGTTCTTTAGCTATTGATGTGTTTTATAGAACCATTTATATCCGCTTATTACAGTTAAGAGCTGCAAAATGTTAACAAAAGTAGGGATGTGTCCCTAGGGTACAGATGTGCCTGTTTGATCCAGCCACTGCTCTTAACTAGACGAGAACAAGAAGATGGGAAGCATCCTCAGATGCTAGATGATGTGAAAAGATGAGCAAAAACCACCAACCCGACATCCAGGGAAGCCCCCATGTGGTCCATGCACACACAGCTTCACTTGTCCTCAATCTTCCCTCGGGCCAATGAGAAACAAGTGTAGTCAAAGACTTTGGAAAACAGAGTGAAGTCCCTGTTTAATGAAGTCAAGTTGACACATGTCTGTGTCAACCTATGGCATAGAGTTAACACCAAAATAAAAGCTCATCTGGTGAAATAGGATGAGTCCTTCCACCTTATTTTGAGACACAGTCCTGTGGAGTAGATATATGACTTCTCTCGAGGAATGTATCCTGTGAACTAACAAGATGAAGCTAAGCACGGTGGAGCTGTTAAAATAGTTTGTTAAGTGAGTGACTGAGCACAAACTCCTAGAATTATCACATGCACCCCGCCAAAAGCCGCAGGGATTAGTTCATGTAGTTCACTACAACTCTCCTGCATACAGTTACAGGTTGCTATTGTTCATCTTACAGAAGGGATCACAAAGATTACCTCATTTAACTAAAGTCACATGGGTAAAAAGAAAGGTCCTAGGATTGTTCCGTCCAAGAGGCAAGTTACCAAGGCAAGAAAGCAGGAGCTCCATGGATACACGGGACTAGTCCCTTCCTCCTCCGCTCTAGTCCTAAAGACCTGGTAGTTCACACATCAAATGTTTGCCATTGGGATGTGAAGGGGGTTTGGAGATGAGCTAGCCAAGTGCAGGAAGAACAGCTGAGTGGATGCCCTTCTAACATCGTTCCTTCAGTGGTCTGAGTTTCCTTCTGGCTTTTACCCAGGAGCATACACCAGTACAGAATGAGAAAGCAGATGCTGGTTATTTTTTTCCTGCCTTCCTTAGTTGAGGGTCTGAGTCCCCAGGCCCCTCTCATTCGCTGTCCCTGTCCTTTTCCCAGACAGAAGAAACCAAACTCCAATTCCCATTCAGCCAAACAGATACACCCAGCCACTCTAAGCCAGATGGAAGCTCCATAGAATGGCCCAGAAACCTATTGGAGACGTCTGGAATTCAAAGACACATTACTCGTGGCTTACTTTTGTGTGCCTGTGTGTAGGTCATAGAAATACTAGATAATAAGATAAGAAGGATAAGTGAGAATGTTGTCCCGTGATGATGACACATCTTATACATCCTATAAAAGTACTTCAACTCTACACTGAGCTACTGTAGCCACAACCCAGACTTTATTTGAAGAGAGGCATCCCTTAGAGAAGGGAAGAACCTCAGTTGTGACCACGGTGCAAGAAGACACTGGAAGGTGGTACTCTTGGGTCTGCCCTTGCTTCTCATTTACTTGAGACTTTAGGCGACCTCAGAATCTGCACTGACGAACAGATCTTTGCACTCTCTGATCCCTGAGGTCCCTGCTAATGCAGATGACCCAGGGAGCAAGCCTTTTCCTCCTCTGTTCCACATTCACTAGGAAGAGTTATAAAGCTCTCCCCTCCCATGAGGAAAGCATGAGCAGGGGGCATGCATGAGAGATGCCATGGGCTCAGCAGGACCAGCCAACATCTGTGTTGGATATAACGGACTCTGGTTGCTTTTCACCCCCTTAAGATCTTTGCCTTTTTCTTATTTTGGGAGTAGCCTTAGCTAATAGAGAGGGCAGTGGAGTAATAATGAGAGATAGGCCCTCTTCTTTAAGCAGAGCTTTAGGTCAATGAAAACGAACATTATTAAAGTGATGTCATGATTCATTTGCTGCCACTGCTGTGTCTCCTTCAATGAAGGATGCCATTGATAAAGGCACAAAGGCGACAATCGCCCCCAAATCTAGACTAGGCAAACAAACAAGCAAACAGAAAACAGCTCTGAGACTGTGCTCGCCTGAGCTTTTTTGGCTGCCCATGCTGATATTTTAAATAGGATGGCTGCTGTCCAATGGAAATAGCTCCTTTCTCAAAAGCCCAGTAATACCATGGACTCTGTGTGAGGTTATCAAGGAGCCTCCTGCACCTAAATCTTTGATCAGCACATATTAGGTCCTCTGTTGGAGGAAAAGAAGAATCCACAAGCAGTGCTGAATGAATAGATACATTTAACATTGACCTGCAGCCTTAACTTTAACGGGGGAAGATGACCTGAAAGAATTTGCTTTTGCTCCTGAATATCAGCCTTCCTTACACTGGCAACTTTTGAGAATATTCATCCTTAAGACTTCAAGATAAGGTGCAATTGTAAGAAACTGCCATCAAGTCACTGGGCCAAGAGAAATGGGACATGTTAACAGAACAAACAGGTTACTGTGGGACAGAGCCTGCTCTGGGCCAATGTGCCAGAAGACCCTCCAGCATTTACAGCTCTTCCCTGTCCATGTCCCGCAACATCTATGCACCCTTTCTGAGTATGTTTTAGGAGTCAACTTGGATACTTCTGGTTGTAAACAGAGACATCATTTCTCTTACTATAAATGACTTAAAGAATTCATTCAGATCATTAACATTTCTTTCAAATAAAGGAAATTGTCACCATGAATTTTTGAACCTGAATACAATATAAATCTTAATGGATGTCTCTGTCTGCCGTTGTACATAAACCCGGAAGTCCTTAGGATTATTAGAAGCAACTAGGCCCATTGGCCCATGCACAGCTAATTTTTGTCTTTTAGAAATACTGGTTAGGAATCAGATCAGGGCTTTTCTCCCCCTCTGTTAGAGTTGGACACTCAGGTAGAAAGTTTTGGTGTTTGCTCATGTGTTTTCAAAGATTTTCAGAGTCTCACCCTCCAATAATTGTCATCTTTCTTTGAGCTTACACTCGGAGTTATTCTTGGCATTAGATTATTTAGTAAAGTTCATATCTTAGTTAGCTTGGTTCACCACTGTAACCAAATGCCTAAGAAGAAGCAACTCCCTGGAAAAGAAAGGGTTTATTCTGGTTCAGAGTTGGGTTCATAGTCCATGTTTTCAGGAGAGGGATGGTGGCAGACAGGTCCAGGGCAGTAAGAGCCTGAAGCTAGCATGTTACACTTCCTCACACCCTGGCAGGGCAGAAAGTAGAGAGGGAAAAGTGCCAGCCTGGATCAGGATCTTTCATTTCCCATGTTTTACTCATCCTGGACCCTAGCCCAAAGGATGGTGCTGGACACACCCAGCCTGGGCCTTCCCACCCCAGTTACACCTCTCTGGAAACATGAGCTGAGATGCACCTGTAGGTAATTTCAAACCCAGAGAAGTTAGTAATTCAGATTAACCATCACACTTCCTTCTTTGGTTTTCAGAGTACAGCCAGTTAAAGCACATTTTAAGGAGCTCACGTCCGCATGAGCCATGCAGGGGCAAAAAGTCTCTGTCTTCGCTGTGACAAAATAGCTTTAAAAGGCGACCTAAAAAGCCAAGTGTTTGTTTTGGCTCACAGTTTAAGGAGACCTGTCTGTCAGGAAGGAGCGGCAGGGCAGCAGCTGCCTCCCTGGGGATGGGAGAGATTCCTCACCTTCTCACAACCTTGTGAAGAGGAAGCGGAGAATGGGAAGAGACAGGACCACATTTTAATCTCCCAAGGCCACCCAGTGACCCCACACATGAGCCTATGAGGGACATTTCAAAGCAGAATATTTTCGATGCGATAGTAGTTATTGGACCACTTTATTCTACAGGAGAAGGAAATGCATGGAAGGTCACTGTATCCTTGGGCCTAGAACATTGAAAACATTTGTATTAAGTACTTCATGGATTATGATGATGACTTCGTAATATAACCACATGCAACAGAAACATTTTGATATTTATTATTATTTGATATATATTATCTGCATTAGATGATCCTGTGACCATTAGCTATGTGAAGATTGTCACAGGATCATCTAATGCAGATAATATATAAAAAACATTAGTTTTCCAAGAAGATTTGGTATTTACTGTGCCTTATATTAAGCTATTTCATTTAGTATCTCACTTAATCCTGAAAGAGCTTGATTAGGTGGAGTCCCAGCAGAGATCTTTCTATTTTATTGTTGAAAAAAAAAAAAAAAGTAAACATTAACCCTTTAGTGCACATATGCCTCAAGTAACCAAGGTCAAATTTGAGTTATCTGACTCAGAACCCACATTCTTAACTCTATTTTACAACCCAACCTTAATTTCATACTGTCTTAGTCAGGGTTTCTATTCCTGCACAAACATCATGACCAAGAAGCAAGTTGGGGAGGAAAGGGTTTATTCATCTTACTTCTACATTACTGTTCATCACCAAAGGAAGTCAGGACTGGAACTCAAGCAAGTCAGGAAGCAGGAGCTGATGCAGAGGCCATGGAGAGATGTTCCTTACTGGCTTGCTTCCCCTGGCTTGCTCAGCTTGCTTTCTTATAGAACCCAGGACTACCAGCCCAGGGATGGCACCACCCACAAGCTGGCCCTCCCACCCTCGATCACTAATTGAGAAAATGCCATACAGCTGGATCTCATGAAGGCCTTTCCTCAAGGGAGGCTCCTTTCTCTGTGATAACCCCAGCTTGTGTCAAGTTGACAAGCAAAAACTAGCCAGTACACGGATTACAGTTAGGAAAACCTCACATTTCTGGAGACACAAAATGTTGCCTCTTTTCAAGTCCACACTATATCGCCTCGTGTTTTCCAGGAGACACGAATGGTACAAGATATATGAAGAGCAGCTAATTGGTAACCGTCCCAAGCAAGGGGGTTGGTTCAGTAGTCATTGCTTTGTATCCACAAGTTTTTTGCCCTTCACACTCAGAGCACCAGTCCCAACCTGTCTTACAGGAACAACTTGGTAGGGAGGTGGAACTCAGTATCATGCCCAAGGCTACTTCACAATGAAATAGAGAAAATACCAGCAAGAGGTTTTCCTTGATAATGGAACTTCCCTTTCTCACTGAGGCCCTGGACTACACACCGTTGTAGCCAAGGTTCCAGAGGTGTGTTTGGTCTTCTGTGACTCTGAAAATTTCATGTAGTCAAAATATCCCTGGAGCTGTCACTGAAAGCTCAGAGCTTGTTTACAGGTGAGGAAACACAGACTCGAGTGAGGTAGGCTTTTTCCCATTGAAGGTTATTGAGCATTTAGACTTAAAAAAACTTTTTTTCCATAAAAAAGTCATTGTAGAAGAATTTATGAAAGGTATAAATAAAATAAAGGCAGTAAGCATAAGTACCAATGAAACTAGCAAGGCATGGCCACTGGGAACCTTATTAGCATGTCCCATAAGGATTTTTTTTATGTGACATTTATTAAAACAACACCGCATGTGGATTCACGTTCTCTACTGTCCCGTTTGTCCTTCTACAATATATTATTACAACTTTTCTTATTTTAAATATTTTTCCATAACATTGTTTTTAACCTGTTCAATATATTATCCCATTGCTTAAAGAATCCAGTTAAATTAATCCAGTTGGGTTTTTTTTTTTTTTTTTTTTTTTTTTAGAGTTTGAATTGTCTCTAAGGTCTTTTTTAGTAACAAAAACTGAAATGGCATTCATTTTAAACTCTAGATTTATATTTGAGATCAAATGAAAAGCTACCACGTGGGGAGAAGAAGAATTTGTCGAGTCAGTCAGCTCACGGGTCTCAGGAAACTAGATCTGAAGCTTAGTCCCGCCTGGAATCTCACTATTGCGATCTTCACAACACTGCGCCATTTTTTCATGAAAACAAAACAAAACAAAACAAAACAAAACAAAAACAAAAGCCCTTTCCTCTGTTTTCCTCACCCTTCCAATGAGCACATTTGTTTCCCCATCAGGGCCCTTTGCTTGCCTTTCAGCTTTCTTATAAAAGTGCTGATATCTGTGGAAATGCAGTGTCCAGGAAGCGGAGGTTACACAGCTGGAGAATTTGGCTGGCTTTGCCTTGCCCCTCTCCTCACCGGCTTAACCTGGAAGCTTGAAGGCTGGTTTTCGTTTTCCACTTTCCCTAGGCTTGACTTTCTTTCCTTTATTCTTTCCAGGAAATCTACATTTTAAATTATCCTCTTTTTTTTCCCTCAGAGCTGATCTGTGCTCCAGATCTTCAGGAGATCATTTTGTGTTATGGATAACTCAGAAATGGGTTTCTGCTTTATCCAACAAGGCAGGCTTAAATTATGGTCTGATAGAGAAGGGGAACCTCAAGCCATTTTAAAGCGATTGGATATAATGTTCTGCTTCTAGAGTCTTCGTTCAGGGTTACGCCCAATGAAAATACATTTTGTGCTTCAGTCCTTCCCTGATCCCATCACAGCCTCTTTTTGCTACCAGAATTCACAGGACAATGTGCTTTGCTTGGTAAGGACAGGAAGACAAAGACAGCTCCTTTTTTTATGTGCTTAAAACACTTTAGGGCTGGCGAGATGGCTCAGCGGGTAAGAGCACTGACTGCTCTTCTGAAGGTCCTGAGTTCGGATCCCAGAAACCACATGGTGGTTCACAACGACTCGTAATGAAATTGGACGCCCTCTTCTGGTGCGTCTGAAGACAGCTACAGTGACTTAGGCCCTATCAAGCAGGCCGAGCAGGCCGGAACTAGTGGGAGGCGGAGCAAGCAAGGCC
>JADRCC010569018.1:0-13087 GCA_019843855.1 Hylomyscus alleni
AAAAAAAAAAAAAAAAGTCACTCCATGACACTCAGTAGAGAGCAGTTGTTTTCGATCACTAACTTTTGTCTTTTCTTTAGCTCCTTCCTGGCTCTCCCTACTGAGCACCAGAGGTTTGGTATCCCAAATGAACTCACTTCATTTTTCCATAGAGCAACATATTTATTTTTATTTACTTGTAGTTTGAAACTGGAAGTAAAAGGGAGAAATAAAGCCCCCACCTTTCTTAGATGACTAGGTAACAGCAAGGACAAGTTTCTCTTGAGCGGAGTGTCCCACGAGTGTGAGAGAAAGTGTAACAGAACTCATAGATAGGCACATGGAATAATGATCAGTGTTGGCAATATCACAAGAGTAGAAGCATTCAGATAGAAGCATTCAGCAAACAGTGTCTGAATCAATTCTGACAAAATATAAATTTGAAGCTTTAAGATCTGATTTAGAAGTAGAGAACTCTACAAAAATGTAACCAGGGAAACTCAAGTTCCAGGAATAGCCACAGGAAAATAGCACAGTATTATTAGAGTATTTCGAGGGGTGGGAAGAGAGAGAGAGAGACACATGGACCCTTTAGATGAAGAGATTTCGAGGTATGACAATCATTTAAAATGTGTCGTCAGCCCTTCCTTTGGTCCAGATTCAAAGAAACTGTAAATGTGACGGAAAGGAGATGTGGCTCTCCGTGAACGCTGACTAGCGGAAGATGTGGCTCTCCTTGAACGCTGACTAGCTTTCCTGTGAGACAAACGGACTGCTCACTTTGAGGTGGTGCAATGGTATGGTGAGATGGCTCAGCGGTTGGAAGCACTGACTGCTCTTCCAAAAGCCCTGAGTTCAAATCCCAGCTATCACATGGTGGCCGACAACTATCCGTAATGAGATCTGACACTACAGTGTGCTTACATATAATAAATAAATAAATCTTTAAAAAAAAATCTTCATGAATGTGAAGTTTAGGACATCTCAGGTTCTCTTCAAAATAATCTAGAAGATCATGGGAGTAGTAAATAGAAACGTTAGTAATATAAGATCGGCCATGACCAGATATAGTTTAAATTGAGTGGTGAATACATGGGCATTTACTAGACTACTTCTTTTGGATATGATTGGGGATCACCACAAACTTTGTGACAAAAGATGATGGTAAGATAACCACTAGTGTGAGTGGACATGGGATGTATAACTTTCCAACAATGAAAGGAGTAAGAAATTAATAACAGTATCAGTTGAATAAGCCAAAAGAAGGGGGAAAGAGGAAGTTCCCAGAAAGTATTTTAAAGAGAAAGCACATAATTACGTGGCAGAAATAGTCCAGACATGCCAGCAATGAGGATACATGGGAATGGACTAACTTACTTGTTAAAAGACAGATTAAGTTAAAAACACAAAAGATCAGCTATATGCTTTAAGAGACACTCCTAAAAATAAAGAGTTAAGAACAGTAAGGAAAATTGAAAGTGAAGAAATGGAAAATGATCTCATCTTGATTAAATAATAATCAAAAATTAGGCATAGCACTCCAGTAAGAACACTGTAGTTAATTAGCATCAAAGGATCATTGGTGGCCTTGAGAACAGCCAGTGGCTCTGTGGACCAAGGCCAGCTGGCAGGACTGTGACAGCCCAGGAGAGCAGGGAAAGCAAAGGAGAAAGCGGGGGGGGGGGGGGGGGAGGGGAAGGTGTATTACATTTAATTTTTATTATATACTTACATGAATAATCCAGAGAAGAGGGGTGATATGCAAGAAGTGTTGGGGAGGACTGGGGGGAGAAAGGAAAACATTTCTGGGACAGTAGTCAAGTGAGGAGGCCGGAGAAGAGACCTAGGACGCTGGAAGAGATATTAGCAATAGACGAGAAGAAAACATTTTCTATTTCTTTTTATTTCTAATTTATTAATGTCACTACAGAAACAGTACATGAATGCAAATTCACAAACATCAAATATTACACTTTAAGCTAACACACACCGCCAAACTACTGTAAACAGCTTGGTTAGTATCCTTCCAAACTCTCTATTTATATTGTACACAGATAGTTATTTGCAGAAATACACTATACAGTATTGTGTATGGCATGTTTTTCTTTTTAAAAAACATCAACAGTATCATGTGTATTACATGTATTTCCCCCCAAACTTTTAACAAATTTAACATTGCATCCTAGAGATCTACTGTCAGCATACAGTCCTTCTTCATTCTTTTTCACTGATACCTAACATTTTATAGCATCTAGCATATTCCATTATCTTGTTAGATTTTGATTTTTCCAATTTTATACTAGAAGCTGCCTTGTGAATATGTGTGTTTCTTTAGGGTACATACTAAAAATTGGATCCATTGGGTCACAGGGCATCTAAAACTTCAATTTTACTGGACATCACCCAGCTGCCTTTAAAAGTGGCTATGCAAACTTTACGACATCAGATTTCTGTTTTTCCACATTTGTCAGCTCTTAATCTTTGTGTGTCTACTGTTCACCGACTGGATCTGAGATAGTGTGTGTCTCATGTGCGCTTTGCTTTGCTGAGGCTAGGTATCTCTTCACGATTTATTTGTAAGACTATTCACTTTCATGCATTATCAAGGTTTTGAATTTCACAAAGTAGAAGACTAACTTCTAGGGTAGTGGGATTTTCAATTTTTTTGAGAGAGCTAAGCTTACTTTCTTTACTCTCAAAGGGTACACAGTCTCAGTATTGCCTGTTGACTTAGCCATTCTTTCCCTACTGATCTGAACTGTAAGGCTTCCCACTTACCTAGCACACAGCCTTGTATTTTTCTCAGAATTCTCAGTTCTAGTGGAGATTCATTTTTGGCATCAGGTACCTGAGTTATTAACTTCATTCATTGAATAATAGCTGATTAGGACAGCCAAAATGTATGTTGCTTATGAGACGAGACAATATAATTCGTGACATGGAAATTCTAGTCAAATTAGGTTAAATTAGATCAATTATCTACATACTGAGAGTATTAAAAATGTATAAACTTCTCTCTCAGATTAGTTCTTCTGGGGGTGACCTCCCAGGCTCAGTATAGGTATGAAAAGTCTTCTTTTGTCTGGTTTCCTCTTTCCAGAAGGATTATTTGATGCTAAAGCTTTTTGGCGATTTAAGTTATTGCCTGGCAATGGCAAAGGATTTCACACGACACAGCAAATTATTAGAGATCCTTCCACCTAACAAAGTCTATAAACTGTATTTTTTGTGGATAAGCAACATGGTACTTTAGCTTCTACTTTCACATTGGATGATGAAATCCTGGAGTTTGGGAGGGGGCACAGATCATGTCCTAAACAGCTCTCTCCTCAAACATTCAATACAGGGTTAAGCACCTAAGTTAAGAAAGAATTAAACTGCTTTTCAACGTTTCTAGGAAATAAAAATACAAATAAAGCCCAAATATTTCCCCGAACATCAGCATATTTATCTGTGAAGACTACTACCTTATTAAGGGATTTACATATTTTTATTTTTCAGTGAGCAAGAACTAGACACTGGCCTAGTATTATATATGCCATGTGTGGGAGATGCGTGCTTATCTGCAGTCTTCTTTGGGTTTATCTATTGATGTACTAATTGCAAGATGACAGAAAGTATCATCTGGAAGACATTTTGAATTGCAGTGGGCAAGAGCACTTTATGGTTATTTTATGGAAATAATGAAAGCATGCAAAGAATTGGTGCTATAAGTAACCTTAACTTTTATTATGGGTACGCTGAAGTGTGTCATTTGGCTTGCCTTAACCTCCAATCATCTTGTCTAAAGTTAGCAATCTCTTTCCTTTCCTTCTTTCAGGAACATTATGGCTTCCGTGGGTAGGTCCTAGTCTGTAAACATATGGACTCTGGATCTCTGAAAGGCAGTAAGGAAACTCCAAACCGCCTAATTTATCAGTTTCCCTGGCAAGAAAAGGAAACATAAAGCTAACTCACTATCCAATCATGTTGAAAAAATTTAGTTTCCAAGTAGACTGTGCCATCTCGAAATAACAGCTTATCTTGCCATCATTAATTACAGTCCCTCAAAGACTGGTCATTTTTTAAATTCCATTAAAACAAGAAATGAAAAAGTGCAAGTCTGTGAACTTTTAACTTGCTTTCTATAGTATCCACTTAGCAATTCCTCCATTTGAACATGTCAGACCAATATAGATCACTAAGGGAACTCTGTATTATAACCCTTCACATATATAGGAAAAATGCATGGAAAGAGATTGAAATAGAGAAATTTGTAACCTGCTATGGAAATATGAGACAGGGATGTACCCTGGAAGATCAAACAGTGGGCCAATTGGTGCAAACATCAGAGGATATTAGTATTAGAAAATTGAAACACGAATTATTAGGGGGGCTTGAAACAGGAGGCAGAAGAGATCTGTTACAGCATTAGCTGCAGGGCTGACTGACCTATGTTAGAGAATGAAAGGCAAAGTTAAAGGAAAACCTATTCTTAGATGTCAGTACTTGCACTGGAGTCAGAATCCATACTATCTGTTCAGGAAGCAAGGGACTAGAAAGGCTGTAGAATTATGGTGACCACAGTCACCAGAGGAAGATTCAATTGTTTACCACTGGGTTGAGTCTACAGAGGCACAGAGTGACCAAATTTCTGTTTGCCCCACTCTTCGGTCAGATTCTTGCAATTCCTTCAATAGGAAACAAAGACCTTAATTTTTGTAGAGATGCATAGCTACTGGCATGAGACTGACTAAACTTACAAGTATTGGCTGAAGTGGTTTTTTCTCAAAAACAAACAAAACAGAAAAACAAAGAACAAAGTGCTGATGCTGGAGGTGGAATATTCACTGAGAGAGGGTTGAAGAATTCTCAACTTCAACACACTTCAATTTGTCCCATGGAAATACTCACTTTTCTGGATTTTTCTAAACTGTCTCCAGTTTTTACCCACCACTCTACCAAGGAACTGAACTGAGCCTCACCCAATGAGTCATTCTTGTTAATAATGCCAAACTACCAATACTGATGGGGCAGTTATTTCTAGTTTCCCTCCCACAAAATTCTGTCCTCTTTAGAAGCCCTGTTTATGCTTTCATAGCTTTGAGTAGGGTTTTCTTGTGTTTGGAACACACCTTTCCTCTTGTGACCTCCAAGAATTAGATGTCACCATTTCAGGAACCCCAAGAAAGCCATCCTTTACTGTATTTCTTGTCATTGGTTGATTTGTGTAGCCTCAATTCAATTGGGAATCCTGGGGACTACTAGCCTTTCACCTTCAACAGAATCACTGAAGAGAAATGAAATCCATCATAAAGGACATGCCATTGGGGCTTAATAGCCTCATCTAACAGTTAAAATAGCAGAATGCTTAATTCTCCAACTCCCTATACTTTTTTGTTTTGTTGGATAGATCTTAAGATTACATTAGGACTACCTAAAAACAATTTCCTTTGGGCAAAGTTAGTTTTCAACTGTACATGCAGTACTGCATTAGAAAATTAAACCAACATAAAGCTTATGTATTAGCACCTGGTCTATAGGCTGAGACAGAAAATTAAAGGTAGGTGACTTCTCATAAGACTTACCTCACAAATTGGAATTTCAACTAGTTGATAATCTAGGTATTCAATGACTTTAACCCCAACAAAAAATCTAATCTAAATGAAGATCCTTAACAAACCAATTAGGAAGATATTATTCAAATATTTCCAAATAAAAACCCAATACCTGGGCTCACCTTTGTTCCTGACTCTGGAGTTCAGTGTGCCTCATGGAAATGCAAAGGATTTAGATGTAAACTTCATTACACAACTTTAGGTAGGGGACAAGGTAGGCAATCAATAAAACTTTTGTATCCTAGGAAGGAAGGAATATATAGGATAGGCACACGATTGCATTCTTTGAACACTGTTCCCTAAGTATCACACCACTGAGCTTGTGTAATATTTAAAGCTCTTAATATACACTGGCAAATTTCATTCTGGAGAAAAGCCCACCTTAGTACATTAATTCCTACTATTTAAAAGATATAACTGATTAAAATGATTTGCAGTTCATAGTTTATCAGAAGTCAATTCTTTTGGAATCTTAATTAGCCATTTTCTAGGATTTTTGCTCCTTTAAAAAAATATTAGTAGCAATTGCTGTCTCCATTTTTAACCTTAGAATGTTAATGATTTCCTTGGTGGGTATTATTATACTTTGTTTCTATATCACCATTTTTAACCTTAGAGTATTAATGATTTCCTTGGTGGATACTATTACATTTTGCTTGTTTTTATATCCCTAGAATAAAAACTCATTTGTTTCCACAAAAATCATTTTTTTAAGTGCCAGGCATCAAACAAGATCTTGTGCATTCTTGGCAGCCATCTACCATTTAACTGTCTCCTTCTGCAACCCTTTTCTAACATTCTTTGTATGAAGTACCACACTATTAGCAATGAAGGGCACAGAGAGAAATCTTTAGGTTCATATTCCAACAGCAGTTTCACATCCTATCTTGCCCATAGTGGCTCTACTAGAATCTCACTCTGAATCCTTAGGGTCATATTCAAGTCTACATACTTACCTGGTTCTTTTAAGTAATTCTAATATTACTAATTAACATGAAAATTTTGCTTACTGAGCATTTCTTGTGGCACAACTAGATTATAAAATATTTGGTAATCTCATGTATGTTTCAATTTTATGCTTTTTGTTTGAAGCTAGAACGTTTCAAATAGATAAAGAACAACATTTAACCTCTTCTAACACGGAAAGCTAACTACTGTTTCTCATTAAGACTTAATTTTCTAGTGAGCTACCCCATACAGGACATGTTAATTTCTACAGGCACCTTTCTGAATTCAAGTAAAAGTTTTGGTAGACGAGGATTTCCTATTTATATTGTTAACATAATATGAATATTGAGTACAAATATTGCTCACCATTCTTGTGTTCTTTAAATTATTTTACTTTGAAAATTTAAGAACTATCATTGTCATTAACATCATGGGTGTTCACTTAAGGAATATTTTGAACTGTGAAAATACAAATCTAGTCAAATTCTTAACACATATAGAGCCAAATATTTGAACAAAACTGTAGTTTAATTTCAGAAAATGTGTTAAAATATATATTTTTACATCAATTTCTGACATACACTTAATGTGTTAGTATACACAAAATGATGCTTTCTCTTGAAACTGTATTTATGAAATGTACATTTTAATTTAAATACTCAGTATACACTGCACTTAATCTGCATGTTGCATTTATTAAATACATTAAAATCTGCAATGTAACAAAACGTTTTCTGCATATGAAATTCAAAACACCATTTTAAATGAACAAAAGATGGCTCACTTCATTTTTGTTTCTGTACAACTGGTGCATTGTACACTAGCTCAGCTCCACCATACGACCTGTTCGTTCTTTTTTATTTGACATTGTTCACAGACTAGTACACAGTACAATAAGAGTGCTGGATAAAAACATGAGGTACGAAAGTGGTTCAAAGATTACAGGCCATGCAGATCATGCTAGACAGCAAAGAAAATTGTGACCAAGAAAACACTAAATAAAAATACATAAAGAATGTGCATTATAAAACAAAACAAAACTCCATTACACAGCTTTGCTTCTTTGGTTACAAAGTAGGTTGAACAATTTCACAGCTTTTTTATTCCCACCCAAAAAAAAAAAAAAAAAAAAAAAGGAAAAAAAAAAAGTCATACGAAATGTTGAAAAGCAGAGGAATCGTGGCAATTTCTATTAGAGAGTAGAAACAAATGAACAAAGTTTTCTTCATGAAAATAGCCCAATTATTTATTATATCACAATAACTGGTGACTACCTGTACAGGTGCACTTGTTTTTCATACTTACAACTATACAACATTTACATTCAAGCTGGATCTTTACTATTGAAAATAAATACCAACGGTAAATTGCCATTAGTGTTAGAAATATGCCAGGATTCTTTTGTTCAATTATTGCCTAAATGTTTTTATTTATTAAATGTAATCCTGTCGTTCAATTCCTTTACTGATACTTATAATTATTCAAGAAAATTAAAAAAGTTCTGTGACATTGTTCATGTACAATATGAAAATAGCAGCCCTGTAATAAATAAAACACAAAATAAATGAAAACTTATGTAGGCAAATGTTACTGATATTGAAAGAAAAGTGGCTCTTTAGATGAACTGTTATCTATAATGTGGCAGGAAGGCTCAAGGTACATCCATGGGTGGTAAGAAACATGGGAGAGCCACCAAAACTTTTAAGATCCCACTCATGCGCACATGAGGAATGCAGACTCTGCTTGCTTTAATAAACCCCATCTAGTATTCTCCTCGTGTACTGGATACACAAGTGGACATCAACAGTGCTGCATGACGTCTTAGAGGGAAAGCTCCTGTAGAACGATTGTCTAATACTGAAAAGGCCAAGCACACAGCCGAAGCATGGCTACTTGCTTTCTATAAAGTGGAAAGAACACCAGTGGCACACAAGGAAAGATTGCTTTCAGTTTTTTCCTTAATGAGGCTTAAGAAAGCTTTATGCTGAGGAGACATTCGGCTGCTGTGGAGGTTGCGTTGGCTGAGGAGGCTGTGCTATCATTGCTTGTTGTTGAGAAGTGCTACCAGGATTGGCCTGGTGGGCTGGGAGTTGGGACAACTGATCATTGTTTGAAAGAGATTTTAACAGTGCATTTTCTCGTTCAAGTAAAGAGTTTCTTTCCACTAATTCTTTTATTTGCTCCTTTAGAACTTCCACTTCTTCTCTTACTGCATACATCAAATGGCTTTTCACCAGATCCTGTGAAGAACAAAATTAGGAATGTCAAAAAAGAGTTGAGAATAGTTAAGAGCTACTTATTAGTTCTAGACTATCTGGGTGCCTCATAAACACTACATGGTTTCTATATTTTGTTTTTTAAAAGCAGTTTTCCCTTCTTGGTTTTTAATGTTTCTGTGATATCTTAACAGGGCCTGTGGGAGATGGTATGGAAAAAAGTCTCTTTCCTAGCTAGTATAGAAAGTGCTCCCAAAGTTTAGAGTAAGCATTTTAAGATGGAGAATAAAAACAAAGGAGTAATATTCCAATGCAAAGCTGTCTGCTAATTAACTAGTCACAGCCATTTTAGAGGCGGAAGTGCCACATAGCCTCCACCTTAAATGAACAAAAGGCTGAAGCTTTTCAGATAAATACAGACTGTGGTGAGTTATGTGTTTCCCTCTTATGGTCCGGATCCATGGTGTTACACAAAGTATGACATGATCCGACAGAAGGACAACTAGTATGTGTGGATTAGAAACTTCTAACAGGAGAAATTAAGGTTTCTGCTATCTGGACCTGGGAGATCCAAATAGTCTGACTAACAGTGAAGTGAAAGGACAACTGGAACCTACTTACCATTGCTTGTTCTATTTTGTTGTCAATGGCTACAACACCGCCCCCAGATGCACTGAAAAAAATTAGAATATTTCATTAAAGTATCCTCAAAACTTTAACCATCCTTCGAACTCTTAAAATAATGTAAAAGATATCTGTGTTAACCCAATACCAAATGTGATATCTTTAAATATAATTTATTAACTTTTTAACATGAGGATCTTGGTATATGACTGTCTTCTAAAAATTATTTATAGTCCCAATATTTATAATTTGTCTATGACATACATATGTCATTTTAAAACTTACTCCCAATTTTCATTAGTTTTCTCTCCGGGCTGTGGTGGCGCACACCTTTAATCCCAGCACTTGGGAGGCAGAGACAGGCAGATTTCTGAGTTCGAGGCCAGCCTGGTCTACAGAGTGAGTTCCAGGACAGCCAGGGCTATACAGAGAAACCCTGTCTCGAAAAACCAAAAAAAAAAAAAGGTTTTCTCTTTGGTGGTCTTAATACAGTAAAATTCAGATAATGACTTCTTTCTATCAATTTTATATTTTAACATCTGTTTTTTAAGTGTGTAGGAAGGGTTTCTAAAAAGAATTCAAGAGGATTTTGGATAAGCTGGCTAAAATAGAATTCAATATTCTGGTAGATCTATGTACTTTGATTATAGGTTACTTGCTAGCAGATATCACCTAAGAAAAGCATGTGGTTTTCCTGAAAATAATTCAATTGTCTGGCTATTAAGTAGGTACCCCAAGTTCAAATAATACCTGAGCATTTATATGACACAGAAAATTAATTTTCTATGATTTATATTCTCCTATTAAGTAGTAAAAGTAGTAAGAACCTATACATACACTCACTTTTGTTAGTATTTTTATAGATTTTTGAAAGACAGAGTTTTAGCTTAAGCTTTTTGTTTTAAAATAGTCTTGTAAAAGAAATCTGATACTTCTTTGAGTTAACATGAGGTCTTTAAATATAATTTTGGAATAAAATGTTACTTAGCACTATTATAGCTGATAAGAATTTGGGATTTAAAATAACTGAAGACTACTTTACTTTGAATGGTATCGACTATTATATTAGTATTATGCCAGGTTGAGGTTCAGAGCCATTCTTTTCCATGTACCTTTGAAATTACAATCCAAGTAGGTCTGGCTATCATGTCAGGTTCTGCTACTCACTCATTTAATTAATGTCTCTGGACCTCAGTTTCCCCATCTGTCTAATGAATAGGTTAGTCCCTAAGCTTCAATGGACTTGCCGCTTTGGTACTTTCAGCCAACATACAGAAAACGTTTATGTCTTTCTGAGCATTAACAGTGTACTAGTTAACTTTTTGCTGCTGCACACGTAAGATCTTGAAAGGATAGTCACTAACCAACACTGTTTATACGCTGGGCTTTTGGTCACTGGAGAAATATGTGCAAATAAGTAAGATTATATGTAACTAAACTACTGACCAACTATATAAACTATAAGGCTTTAGTGTAATAAAAATCACCACAAATAAAGATGTGACAAGCATTTAAACTAGCACTTGCTTGAGAATCCTAGTTTATCTTTTCTGTATTACTTTTACCAAGAAAGACTTTTACTTTAAGCCATTTCATGGTATGAAAACATTGTATTCTCTTTGAAACATATGGCTTAAATAGAATTCTTTAAAATTTTAATTATAATCTCAGTTTTAAACACTAACAGTTTAAAAATTTTAAAAAGGAGTTTTATTTCCTTTTCTTGTTAATTAAAATGAGTCAAAAATTTTCCAAGTCATTACTACAACTAAGGAATAGTAATGAACATGTAACACCTTGAATGCTAACGAGCTTGTATCCTGACTGATCTCATTGCAGCAAGGAAGAAATGGATTTACAAGCTATAGAAAGATCATGCTAAAGAAAAGTCAATTTTGTTAGCACTGTGCTCTAATAAAGTTAATCACAAACACGATTACTATTTTAATAATATCCAGCAACTCATACTAATCATGGTTTCTCAGACTAGTCTGCACCAGTCATCTGGGTGACTGTTTTGAGAACCACCGGCTTAAAATGAATGAAAGTTACATGAGAAAGAGTAAACAAATACAAACAAAAACCCCAATCCTATGGGTGCGGCAGTTAACAGGGTCCTACTATGTAACCCTGGCTGACCTGAAACTATGTGGACCAGGCTGGCCTCAAACTCAAAGAGATTTATCTGCTGCTGGCTTCCCAGTGTTTTTATCAGCAGTATACACCATCACACATAGCTACTTTTAAAACAACTTAGTATATGAAATTCTTCATGACTTTGACCTTTGCTGTATCTTAAAGTCTCTTATCTCTTTTATTTATTCTGGTCTTCTGTAATATTTATAATCTGATACATATGTTTTCTCATGTTTCCTTCACTTTGCAGAAATTGCTCTCTGGATGGAGAAACCTGTAGTTCTAATTTAAGTGGCTTTCACTTGTTAAGGTGTTCAGGGCCATCTCTTTTTGTGGTATCTTTTGCTGTACTATAGTATAACCAATCATTCTATCCCTCTTCTAGTCCAGCAATATGTATGCTTTTAATTTTAAATAGTGTAGGAAGATACCATAGCACCATACCAAATCCTTGCTCCTTAATATACTCACTGTGAATTCTGGTTAATTAGTTCATAGATACCTCAAATAGGCATTTTATGTCCTAATCCTGAGGATTAAATACTATTTTGCATAGTTCCTGGCACAACAAATGATTGATGAAAGGTGATTGTTTCTACTATATTAATAGAACAACGGTTGATTTTATTAGATTGAAGTTCTTGAGGGAAGCTCAATTAGCTTTACAGAAAAAATAAACAGTGCCTTGACACATAAGAGCTCACATGCTTTCTGACAGTAATTAGAGATAACAATGATTTGACTTCAAACACTAATGGCCCCCAAAATTCTTTGGATTCAAATTAGTTTTCAAAGTGAAGTTCATTTTAACCAGTATTAACTTGTTAATACGGCATCAAAACTATCTGGGAACTTGCTAGAAGTGGGTCTATCTGGATCTGCCCTAGAACTACTGAGTCAGACACTCCTGGAACAAGGACAGTTAATGCATTTTAATAACCCCTCTGAGTGATTCTGATAGAAACTTAGGTTTTGGGAACCACCATTTTAAATGGCTGATTTACAATGAAGATAATAACACTGTTAAGTCTTAAGTGCAGTTTCTTTTCTTCTTCTTTTTTTTTAAAAGATTTGTTTGTTATATGTAAGTACACTGTAGCTGTCTTCAGATGCTCCGGAAGAGGGCATCAGATCTCATTACGGGTGGTTGTGAGCCACCATGTGGTTGCTGGGATTTGAACTCAGGACCTTCCAAAGAGCAGTCGGTGCTCTTCCCCGCTGAGCCATCTCACCAGCCCCAAGTGCAGTTTCAAATGAGGTAAATGTCCTCTGTGGTGCTCAGGCCAGAGATTCTGCTTCCTTTAAAATGAGACTGGTGAATAAAAGATAATATTTTTCCCTTCAATTTTTCTTCATCTAATGTTGATTTAAACCTTGATTTCTTTTTTATTATGACATCTACCATATTTTGAACAGTTTCAAGTTCTAAGCTCCTCAAGGGAGTATTTTGTCTTTCTTTTTTGCAATATGTTCATATGGTTTATCTATCCACTATACAATTAGGTACCCCTAAATGTAGTGTTGGAATAAATGCAGTGTAAGAATAAACCATGTGTTTTAGATTAGAGTGGTGCACACACACACACA
>JADRCC010569019.1:7439-19152 GCA_019843855.1 Hylomyscus alleni
TTCTTCTTCTTCTTCTTCTTCTTCTTCTTCTTCTTCTTCTTCTTCTTTTCTCTCACCCCTGACTCCCTGACTTTCTCCTGGTTCTTCCTGTGGCCCCAGCTCCAAGCTTCTAGCCCTTTATTATGCAAAAGTCACACTCCTTACACAATCCCTTGGCTTTGGGGGCTTTGTGACCTCAGCACAGCAGCTTGTCTCTGTTTTATAGGCATTTGAAGAAGCTAAATTTACATATCCAGCTAGCCTGTTGCTGACCAGCTCTAATTGACATTTCAGAACACAAGGGCACACTTTTCGTAGCCAGAAAATACATATTCGGGGGTCATTCCACCACTCCAGGAGTAGACAAAAAGTTAGGACTGATGCTCACCTACACATCCCCTGATGCCTCCTTACTCCCAATGTGCTGCGTTTTTTTCTTTCATACCCACCAGTCCTGGTTTACTTTGCTATGAAACACATTATTCCAGAAACCCTATCTCACAGCACCTTTACTAGGCCTCAGATACACAGGTACAAGAATTTAGGCAGAGACTGACAACTTAGATAGTTTGGAATTGGACCTTGTGGACAAACAGGCAGGGAAACCAGTGTGGAGTCCATGATTGTGAATAGAGCACACTCCTCCCCAGAAACATTGATACATCTAAGTAGAGATACAAGAAAAAAAAGTTGCAAGAACTAATCTTGACCTCCATACAGTCAGGAGCTAACAAAGGCCCAGGTGACCATCCGCGTTACAACAAAGCTGATGGGATGAAGCCTGATTTATTGGAAAAGCTTCAAGTAAGTTATCACCAGATAAGTAATGAATGCTTGTAAATGATTCAGAGCATTGGGTGAGTTCTTCCTAATGAACACAAATTAAATATGGAAAACGATAAACAAGGAGGAAACGTCCTTCTGATTGGTCTAAACCTTGGAGGCCTGTTGTATAAAAGGCCCTGACTGGAAGAACTTGCAACATTGTACAAGACTCACCTGGGAACACAGTATCACCCTCCACTCCTGACGCCATGACCCACACCTGTCAGCCATGCTGCTGCAAGACCACCAGCTGCAGGACCACCAGCGGCTCTGAAGCCAGCTCTGAATCCAGCTGTCCTGTGTTCATCTGCTGCACCCCAAGTTGGTGCAGCACCCCCTGTTGCTGCAAGTCTATCTGCTGCCACAGCACCAAGACTGTCAACAGCTGCTCCCAGCTGTGCTGCCCACCAACCTGCCCTGACACTACCTGCTGTGACAGCAAGGCCAACTGTTGCAAGCCAACCTGTGTGACCATCTGCTGCGTGCCCACCTGCTGCCAGCCTAGCCTCTTCCAGCTCTGCTGCCAACCAACTTGCTGTGAAACCAGCTACTGCAAGACCACCTCTTTTAAGCCCACCTGTGTGATCATTGGCTGCAGCACACCCTGCTGCCAGCCCTGCTGTGTGTGCCCACCTGTAGCTGATGACCAGCTCCCAAAGAATGCCTGCAAAGCCATGCTCCAGTGAGAGCTGCCATGCCCTGTCTGCTCAAAGCCACCTCTTAACTTTTGCTGGCTCTCTTCATGTTCTCACCAGAGTCCTGACAAATGTACAGTCTAGCTTAAGAGATGAAATGACTGGAGGAAGGATGGAGACTCCTCATCTCCACAGATTATGAGTCTTGCCCTGTCACGGTTGCCTGCTGAGAAGGTCTGGCAGCAATTTCAGGTCTGAGCCTGGCTCTTTACATCTCTCACCAAACAACTTACGACAACACTTCCCTCCAAGACTAACTTTATTTCACCCGATATCTTCTCAACTATATTTTCATCTGAGTCACCCCAGATTTTTATGTATCGTTTTCTTCTTTCTGCTCACTTGTGAACTGTGTACCTACAAGCAAGTAATCTTAATAAACTCTGTGCTGTGATTCATTCCATTTTATCGGTCACTGTATTTTTATAAATTGCTTAAGAATCTATATAAGCAATAGATTTTTAAATGTTTAGTGTGGTTCCCTCATATCATTGATACTAAGCATAGTATCTACATCAGATACATGGAAGGTTTCTATCTGGCATTACTAAAGTTCAATATCCACTAATTGCTATTCTTCCGGTTCCTCCAACCTCAGCTCCCATAAACCAATGGCCCGTTCTCTCCTTTTATGTCTTTGGCTTTTATAAACATCGCTGGTGTGGGATCACATAGCAGTGGCCCCCTGTCATACTTTCTTTATCCATTTATTCTCGATGGGCATCTAGGTTTCAACACATCTCTTGTTAATGGGATTGGCATAAGCTTGCAGGTTGTCAATATCCCTTTAATATTCTGATATCAACCTTATCATTTCCTAGGAAATGGCTACATATGAGATTATCATATTGAGTGAAACAAACCAAGCTCAGAAGCACAAATTATCAACCAAGTTTTCTCATTGATAAATCTGAGATTTTACACAAAAAACTTCAAATCCTGTGGGTTGTCTGTGAGGAAGAGGGCAATTAGTGGAACGTGGAGTGTGGGGCCGTGAAAGGCAGACTGTTTTCTGGTTGCGCTAGGTTTAAATCCCAGAGACCCAGCAGATAACTCTGCAGGGGATGAAAGGAAGTTTACCACACGCTCCCAAACACTAAGCTCCTGACACGAGGCCCCAACTCCATAATTCTGGGGCCATCAGTCACGTAGAGTAATACCCCAAGCTCCTGGTATTCTGTCTGGACTTCACCCCCACTGTTACCTGGCAACAGCCAGGCAGGCCGGCCCATTATAAAGGGGGTTGTTTGTCCCCTCCTCCCTCTCTTACTCTTGCTTCCTGCTTGCTTCTCTCTTGCCCTCTTTCTCCCCCTCTCTCCATGTGGCCATGGCCAGCCTCTACTTCTCCACTGCCTGTCTACAATAAACACCTTAAAACCATGAACTACATCTTCTCATCGGGATCATGCTGAAGCAATGGAGCCGGTCTTCCTCTAAAGAGCCACGTGGGAGGCCTCCCTGCGTTCTCAGACACTCCACCAAGCCAAGCTGCTGACTGAACAGGCTAAGGACTCTTCTCCCAGCGAGACCAGCCAGAGCGCTCTCCTCCTGCCCTTTTCCCTTCGGGTCCCCACTCTGTTCTCAACTGTTCCTTGACAGAGCTAGTGGTTTCTGTGGTGTCCAAGAGTGAGAACCAGCCATCCTTCAGAGGACCTAAGCCAATCCTGCCAGCCCAGGGACCCTAAGCCAAATCTGGCAGGTCTGCTGGGACCTCAAACTGCCCTTCCCCACCCCTGGAGCAGGGTCCTGCGGCTTCTCACAGTCCAATGCCCACCCTTAGGCGTGGAGTCTGTGCAGTCAAACTTCTTGTATTCTCCTCCATGAGTGGCCCTAGCCCTGTGGCAGGTTGGATGCGAGACCCCAGTTTTAACACACAGTGGAAGAGCAAATGTCACCAGAGTACATGAGTATATGCTATAAAGGACTCTATAGAGTCCCTCACTACATCCAATAAATGGACACAAGTAAAAATAAAAATTGAAATTGAAAAGATTCTGATTTCAATTAACTTAAAAAATATCCTGAGACACAGCAACTTGTTGCGTGAAATATTAAAGAAGCATCCCACACTATCACTGGCGAGCTAGGCATCGGCCAGTAGCCTCAGTCTGTCTCCAGCCTGGCAGACAGGCTAAGACCATATTCTTTCCTTTTAGCCAGGGCCTGTCTCACTCATGCTAAGTTCCCATGGCTGGCTGTTGCCACACGAGCCCCACGCTTCCAAAGTCCTGTGGCAGGCTGGGGTGTACTCTTAGACACCACCCTCTGCTACTGTACCTCTTTCTGGAACCCAGTTGAATCGCTATGTGAAATAAAACACCACACAATCTTAATCTAGAATCAACAGGTAACACAATCGCTGTGCGCAGAACTTAATTTTGTAAGTTATTCTGTGTTATGAGTCCTCCAGTGATGGATCCACTCAAAGCTGTAGCCTCTGGTTTCCTATATTCTATCTGCATCCCTTATCCTGCCCATCTGAAAAGGAAATTCCTTTCTCCTGCCTCTCCTCTTCCTCTTCCCTATCAGGAAGATCCACCTACTTGCCCAGTGACTGGTTCCTTGAAATCTTTATTCATTAGAGGAAGGTTCTGCCACAGCAATTGAATCATAAAGTTCTGGTATTTTTATTTTTATTTTTTTGAGAAGTTTTTGCTATGCTCTTAATACCTACGGTTCTACTTCATATTCCCGCTGCTATGTAAGAGTCCCAGTTTCTGGGGGCTAAAGAGATGGTGCAACGTTTAAGAGCACATGTTGCTCTAAAGAAGGACATGGGTTTAGTTCCCAATATCCACATACCAGCTTCCAACCACTCCTAACTCTAGATTCAGTCCATCTAATGATATATTCTGGCCTACATGGGCATGAAGTACGAATGCTGGCAAAACATAGGAAGCATTTTATGTGAATGTAGATCCCTTAATGAAATAGAGGAAAATATTATCAAACAGGTGAAGGAAATGAATAGAATTGATCAAGACCTGAAAATAGAAATAGAAGCAATTAAAACAAATAAACAAACAACAAACAGAACAAAATAGAAACCGAGGGAATCCTAGAGATGGAGAATCCAGGTACGTGAACCAGAACTACAAAAACAAGCATCACCCGCAGAAATCAAGAGATGTACTAGAGAATCTTAGGCATAGAAGCTATTGATAAATTGGTCAAAGAAAGTGCTATGTCTAAAATATTCTTGACATAAAATATTCACAAAATCTTGGACACTATAAAAAGACCAAACCTAAAAATAGTAGTAGAAGAAGATTCCCAGCTCAAAGGCCCAGAAAATATTTTCCACAAAAGTCATAGAAAATTTTCTTGCCCTAAATAAAGAAATGCCTATAAGCATACAAGAAGTTTGCAGAACACCAAACAGATTGGACCAGAAAAGAAAATCCCCCCACCATATAATAATCAAAATACTAAATCTATGAAACAAATAAGGAATATTAAAAGCTGCAAAGTAACAGGCCAAATATCACATGAAAGTAAATGCACTAAAATTACACCTGACTTCAACAACAGAAAATTTAAAAGCAAGAGGGGCCTGGGTAAAGATCTTGCAAACTCTAAGAGACCACAGATGTTAGCCCAGGTTACTTTGCCCAGCATCAACAGAAAATGAACAACTCTCTATTCGATGACCACTCAGTCTAGGAAGAAAGAAAGAAACTAAAAAACTCTCTAGTGTGGGACCATGAAAAGCAGCCTGGTTCCTGATCGAGCACAGGCTGGAAACCCCGTGACCCTGAGGGACGACAGGCATTTTGCGATGCTCCCTGGCCATTAGGCTCCTGACACGAGGCCACAACCCTCCATAGATTGGTATCCTGTTTCAAGATTTTCCCTGTTTAATTACATTAGCACAGAGGAGGTCCATGACTGGACAGTGGAAAAGGGGGGCGGAGGGGAAAAAGAGAGAGAGAGAGAGACCCAGAGGGTAGGGAGAAGAACCATGGCGGTGGACGTGAACCCGCGTGGCAATTACCAGCCACAAGTAGCTATGATTTCATAAGGTTAGAAATATTGGGTTAAAGCTTTATTATTATCAATTGGTTCTGAAATTATTGCATTGGCATCTTGTAAATTCTGGTATTATTGATACATAAATCTGGTTAATTAAGCTTTCAGAGTCATGATTCTATCGGGGTACTGGGTTTATGATATCTAACAGCAAGGTTGGTGGTTTTTTTGGTCACTGGAGTGTGAGACTTCAGGTTACAGGGGATTAGGGGACTATAGCAATAGAGAGGGAACTAGTAGCTTGAGGGACAAGCAAGCCAGATGCTGTGGGGTCTAGCCGCGGAGAGTTGGTGAGCCGGCAGGAGCATGGAAGCATGGTCCTGCACCGTGGAGAGTTGGCAGGTTCTTTTTTTTTTTATTATTTCCCACAACATCCTTCAGTCATGTAAGGGCAACGCCCAAAGCCCCTCCACAGATAGGGGATGTGACCACAGGTCACGTAGCCTCAAGACAGATCTCCATTTTAATGAGGTACCTTAAGGCCTGAAGGGTTTAGCCAATAAACTCTCCTTCCCAGACACTCCTTCCTGCAAAAGGTATTTAACCTCAGGTCCATCCTGAGAAGTGGTGTATGGTTTATACTCACCCACTTTCCACCATGACAATAAATGTCTTAAAACCATGGACTGTCTCTTTTCATTGGGATCCTCCATGGAACAGACCTTTGTCTAAAAAGCCTGCCACTAATCTCTTGCAGAAGCCCTCTCAGCGTTCCCAGCCACAACCTCCACCAAGCCAAGCCACCTGCCAAACAAGCCAAGGACTCTCCTCCCTGAGGGACCCAGCCAGAGCTCTCCCCTCTTTTCCCAGGCTAGATCCCATGGACTCCACTCTGTTCTCAGCTCTTCTGCAGCACCCAGTGGCACCTAGGTGTCTGAGAGCCTGAGAACCAGATGGTCCTGGCCTCTCTGCAGGCCCAGGGACTTCCAAGCCAGCTCCAGCTGTCCCTCAGACCTCAGACTGCTGCTCCCCACCCTCAACACTAGCCTGATGCCAGCATGGGCTAAGTGCACTCAAAACTCCCACATCTCACCTCCCTGAGGGACCCGAGTCCTGTGGTGGAGCGGATGCTGGAACCCCATAACCCTACACTCTAGAATTTAAGGAAAATGAATGAATGCACAATATACCCAAATTTATGAGACACAATAAAACTGGTGTTAAAAGGAAAGTTCATAAAAGAAAAAAAAAAGTTACTGGGAACTCACACTAGTGACTTAACAACACACCTGAAAGCCTAGAGAAAAAAAAAAGGAAGCAAACACACTCAAGAGACTAGACAACAGAAAATAGTCAAACTCAGGGCTGAAATCAATACAATATAAACAAAGGGAACAATAAAAAAATCAGCAAAATAAAGAGTCAGTTCTTTGGGAAAGATCAACAAGATACATGAACACTTAGACAAACTAACTAAAAGTCATTGAAAGAATATCCAAATTAACAAAATCAAAAATGAAAAGAGAGACATAACAACAGACACAGAGGGAATTTGAAGAACCATTACTCCACAACATTGGAAAATGTCAAAGAAATGGAGAATTTTCTTGATAGATTCTACTAACAAAGTAAAATCAAGATCAGATGAACAATCTAAATAGATCTATAAGCCCTAAGAAACTAGAAGTCGTCACTAAAAGTCCCCCAACCAAGAAAAGCCCGGAGCCAGATGGCTTTAGTGCAGAATTCTTTCAAAGAAGAAATTAGACTTTCGAAGAAGAGCTAATACCAATACTCCTCAAGTTATTCTATAAATATAAACAAAAGGAACATTGTCAAATTTATTTCACGCGGCCACAGTCGCACTGATGTCTAAACTACAGAAAGACTCAATAAAGACAGACAATTTTAAGCCAATTTCCCTCATGAACCTTGATGTAAAAATATTCAATAAAATGCTCACAAATCAATTCCAAAAACACAGCAAAAAAAATCATTCGCCATGGTCAAGTAGGCTTCATCCAAGAGATGCAGGAATGGTTCAGCCTAAGAAAACGTATCATTGTAATCCGCCATATAAACAAACAATTTTTTAAAAGTCACATGATAATCTCATTAGATGCTGAAAAAGCCTTTGACAAAATCCAATACCCTTTCATGATAAAAGTCTTGAAGAGGTCAGGAATAAAAGGCACATACCTAAACATACTTAAAAAAAAAAAAAATGTATACCAAGCAGATAGCCAGCATCAAATTAAGTGGAGAGAAACTTAAAGTAATTCCACTAAAATCAGGGACAAGATCAGGCTTTCCACTCTCTCCACATCTATTCAATGTGGTACTTGATGTTTTAGCTAGAGCAATAAGAAAACTAGAGGAGAATTGGTTGCTAGACTTGGGCGCGAAGTGGCCTTCAGTTTTAGTCTCCCGTGCTCGGAAGTGAAAGGACGTGGGTGGAGATGGAGGTGAACCAGGCGGCGTCTGGTACCGACCGTGTGGGGTGGCAGGATTCTATGAGAGTGATTCTAGCTAAGGCTCCTAGCAATAGGGGATATGGAGTCTGAACCAGCCATCTACTGTAACAAGGCAAGACTTTCAATGACGGGACTGGAATACAAACCCAGCCACAAAGCCTTCCTCCTACAGTTTGTCCTGCCTACAAGATGTTCAGAGATGGAGCAGAAATCGATGGAATGGCCAACCAATGATTGGTCCAGCTTGAGACCCATACCATGAGAGGGGTCCTACCCCTGGCACTACTAATAGTATTTTTCTATAATTGAAGAAAGAAATCTAGCATCTAATCATCAGAGAGATTTCACCAACCACCTGGATGGAAACAGATTCAGAGACCCACAAACATTATGTGGAACTTGGGGAATCCTGTGGACTAGAAGAAGGAAGGATTGTAGGAGCTGTAGAGGTCAAGGACACCACAAGAAAACCTACAGAATCAATGAACCTGGGCCCATAGGAGCTCAAGATAATGAACTGACAACCAGAGAGCGTGCATTGGTCTGACCTAGGCCCTCTGCACATATATAACAGTTGTGTAGCTTGGTCTCCATGGAAGACTCCTAACAGCAGAAGCAGAGGCTGTCCCTGACTCTGTTGCCTGCCTTTGGGACCCTTTCCCCCTAGTGGGCTGTCTCATCTCTTCTCAATAGGAGAGGATGCTCCTGGATTCAATGCAACCTGACATGACAAGGCTGTTTGATATCCATGGGAGGCCGCCCTTTACTGAAGGGAAAGGGAGACAAGTAGACAGTGAGGAGATGGGGAGACTGGTAGGATAGGAGGGAAGAGGAAATGAAATTATCAAGTAAAGTAAATAAATATATTAATGAATTAAAGTGTTAGAAAAAGGAAAACATTGCAGTGTCTACCTGATATCATCCTATACTTAGACCCTAAAAGTCCCATAAAAATCTCTTAAAACTGGCTAAATGTCTCACTAGTGAGGAGCACCTGAGTTTGAGGATCTCATGCTCTCTTCTGGCCTTATACTTGTCCCTTATACACACACAGTGCATACAAACTCATACAGGTGCACACACAGAGACATTCATAATAACCAAATTAATTTTTGAAAATCTTAAAACTGATGAAGAACTATAGCACAGTGGGAAGACACAAGTAAACAATCAACAGTATAAGGGAATACATGACACACAGAGGCAGAGTTCAAGGCCAGCCTTGGCAGTTGTCAGTAGGGTTGGCATGAACATGGGGGTGATTATATTTCCAAAAAATTTACTTCTGTTATCTTATAAAATATCCTGAAGTGCAGATTCTGGGTCACATATATTTTTTCCTTTAGATTACTTCCATAATTATTTACATACCTACTGGATCATTTCACATTGCCACCAATTTATCTACCTCCTTATTAACATCTTTATTCTTCTTTTACTGATATTAGGAATAAAATTTCAATGTTGTAATCATCCTAACATCAAGCAATATATCAATAGTGAGTGACATCCCACATGACCAAAGTCAAAGGTGTGATGTTCCTGATGACTCGGAAGATGCAGTAAAGTTTTCTCTTCTCTGTCTCCTGCTCAGGTGAGTGTCATCAAGTAGAGGTATGGCTCATAAATGCTAGACATCCGTGATGGACTACCCACATATGCTTTGAGTGATACATACTTGTTTCTCAAAGTCCTCAATTAAAGTGTTGTACACTCTACTAATCTTGAAGTCATTCGTTGTTTCCAGTTGTCCTTGCACAATTAGGCTTTACTCCTACCTACATTGCTGCTGAGTTCAACTTTCCAAGGACAATCTAACCTATTGATTTTCTATCTTCAGGAGCCTGAGCCCACAGCCCCAGTGCTGATGTTTCTGATGTATAATGGGAAAGTAGTGCTACTGGGTAAGAATGCTCTTGACCCTGAGAAATGATTCTTTTAGACAGAGTTCTCTTTCAGACATATCACCTGGCTTAGCCATCAATACAGACAGCCTGGGACCATGCAAAAGCAGGTTCATGTTTTATGCTGACCTGCTATTCATCCACAGATTCACTACCATCTCACTGGAATGCATTCTTCTAGTGCAACACTCCCAATGGTGTCATCTTGACCTAGAATGTTTCTAACCCAGAAAAAAATCATCATATTTGAAGGTAGAAGACATCAGATGTCCACCAGAGAGACTGGTATGAACCTCTCCTGAAAAGTTAAAAGACCAAAAAAGCAAAAAAAAAAAAAAAAAAAAACCACAAAAAAACAAAAAAATATTCCATTGGTTACAACAGTTCTCCCCTTTTCCCTGACCCTCAAAGAATCCTCATCATTTGAATGGGGAGCTGATTTGCCCATCACTTCCCTCTCATCCTAACCTCTACCAAAAAAAAATAACCTTTCTTAACACAAGGACATGAGAGGAGAGGCTCTTCAGAGCCAAAAGTCAGGCTAATGTCAGTCATTCATTCTATCACTATGGATGCCACAGCACCTTGTTCGTGTTGCAATGAACTTTTTAATTTAAGTGCAAGCAAAGGTCAACATTGTAGAAAAGCAACCACCCCAACCCTTCCAGGCAGCAGACATGTGACCACATGAACAGACAGTGATCTGAGCAGGAATGTTGTCAACCAGTTACCCAAGAAAGGGTTAATATCTGTGTGTGTGTTTGTTTGTATAATATAACAAATATATATATATTCACATATATATTTGTGTATATATGTATATTACATATACATATATATACAATATATGTATATATACAATATATGTATACATATACATAAACTATATAAACTATATAAGTATATTGTATTATATACATACATATATGTGTCTATGTATACATGTGTATTTATATGCATGTATATTTATATACATATATATGTTTGTGTATATTGTATTATACACACTGGCACATATATGTATATATGCTTACATATATGTGTGTGTATATATGCAAATAAATAAATATATATATATGAGAACTTAAAAGTTAAAATTTTAAAAAGGTAATCCGATCATTGGTCATTTTATTTGAAGACTTTTTAAAAGCAAAAATTACAAATGGTTAAAAGAATACATGAAAAAATATTCAACACCATTATCTGTGAGAAAATACAAATCAAAAGTTCTTTGAAATTCTACCACATTCTTGTCAAAAACAGCTGTCATCAAGAACACAAACAATAACAAGTGCTGATGAGGATATAGGGGAGAAAGAAAACCTTTACACAGAGTTAATGAGAATGTAAATTAGTACAAGCTGTATATAAATTAGCTTGTAGGATCTTTAAAAAAAAACTAAAATTAGAATCTCCATATGAGCCATCTAATCTACTATGCAATGCACAAAACAAAGAAGAGCTGTCTGTCTGTCAGTGGGTGAATGCATAAATGAAACACATAAGGAAGGGCAAAATGATGTCACTAGCCAAAAAATGGGTTAAATTTGGAGGTCATCTTGTTAAGTAAGTCAGACTCAAAAAAGACAGATTTCATTTTTCCATTGTCGAAGGAGAGGAGACACCAAAGAACAACAGGGCTATTTGGGAGGAGAAAATGATTCCAGAGGGAGCCACAGGGCGTGTAAGAGAGGATCGTGACATTCCATATGTCATCAGAAACAAAAATGAAAGAAGAAAGTATCCAAGAATAAATCTAGTGAAAAGGGGGCTAGGCTCCTGAAAAGGAATGTGCAAACATTTCCTGAGAAGCAAGTTTCCAGGAACCCGGTTCTGTACATTCAGCAGTAGCATTTAAAACAGAAAC
>JADRCC010569023.1:0-12110 GCA_019843855.1 Hylomyscus alleni
GATGAGGAAGAAGAAGAAGAAAAAAAGAGGAGGAAGAAAAAGAGGAGAATGAGGAGGGAGAGCAGGATAATGGGGAAGAGGGAGGGGAAGAGAGAAGAGGAGGAAGAGGGGGAGAGAAGGAAGATGAGGAGGAAGATGAAGATGGAGAAGAAGCTGATAACCAGAAAAAGAGGAGGAAATGGTAGAGTCAAGGTCACAAAGAAGAAATGTATACAAACTGTTTTATGTATATATTCAACCAAATATATATGCCTTGTTAAGGCACATGAAGCCAAGGACTATGGAGCTTACTGCCTTCTGATTAGGAAAATAAAAAAGAATACCCCCATCTGTCCTTGTTTTGCATCCTGGTTTTGGCAGATGAGAATGAGGTTAATATATAAACTTTAAGATCCCATTTACTGACGGCTATAGCCCAACAATTTCATTAGCTAATAGACAAGTTTCCAGGAATTGATTGATGAGTTCCTTTTCATATGAAATTTCTCTCTGATATGAACTTGTTAAAACCCAGTGACAGGTGTGTGTTTTCTGGAAAGGGTCTCTGAATTGATATCACATCCCACAGCACTGCCATCATCTGCATCCAAGGAACAGTGACTGACTGCCTTTCTTCCGCAAGTCTTGCATATTGAATTTGAAATAGCTCTAAGAAAGTGTACTGGAGATGAGATGGTGAGTAATGGGGCTGGGGAGAGAGATCCCCACCCCTCAGTTAACCGTGTCTACAGTTCTCTCAGACGACTGGAGATTAGTTCCAAGCACTGAAGTCAGGCACCTCAAAACAGTCTATTAACTCATAGTTCCAGGGGAATCCAGTGCCCTCTTCTGCTCTCTGTGAGTATTGCACATACACAATTAAAAATCATAAATAATAATTTATGTGAATATTATAATTTTCATTATTACTTCCATTCTGAAAAGAGTCCTTATGGAGAAGAAAGATGGAAACTCATAAATGTTCAAAACTAAAATAAAAAGTAAAACAAAAGACTTCTGGGAGGAGAAAGGCACTACTACCATCATATGATACATATAAGACAAGTCCCAGAACTTAGGAATGTTATCATGCTTGCAATAACATAGGTTCCAATGTCATCAGTTAAGATGAGGCCATTGTGGACTGGTGAGTCTTTAATCCAGTGCTAATGGTCAGTGTTCATTTTAGAGGTGGAAAGGATAGAGAGACAAACTATGAAAAACAGCCAAGTGTAGAGCAGCATGCATAGAAAGGACTGTTGGCCACCATCAGCATGAAGGAAGAAAAACGGTGACATCTTACACAGAGTCTCATAGCAAAGCCTGAGAATGACTGATGGATGAAGTGTCTTAATCTTGAGAGACATGCCCAGAGAACAGGGCACACAAAGGCTGCAGAAAGCCTGGGCTCTGTCAGAAGACACAACTACCATGTGTGTGTCTCAGCAATACCTCAGTAAGTCAAGTAGGAAATCAACTGAAATGTGTTCTTCTTCTTCTTCTAGAAAGCAGAGGTCATTTACTCATTGCCCATATCTAACCCATTATTAAAGTTACAAGTACCATGAAAAGGAGTGCTTTTCTCTTCTTCCCACCCCCTCACATCCACCAATGTCTCTCAACTGCAGTACTGCAATAGTATTTTAACAGGTATATCTACTTCCTTCTTTTACCTTATACCCTATTTCCATGACACAATAAAATTAGTCCTATTAAACATAAGTAAAGGTGCCTTCACACTTTTTCCCATATAAAACCCTAAAGCCTTTAAAAAGCCCCAAGGTCCTGCATAATAAGCTTGCCCACTCTTCTGTGACCCTCCCCCTTTCAACTGCTGTTCCCCTGCAGGGCATTGACTGCCTTCAAGGCCCTCAAGCATGCTAAATACATCTCCATCTCCATCTCCATCTCCAGATATACTCCTCTGCCTAGAACATACTTCCATATAGGTCCCAGGGACCATTTTCTCATGTTCTACAAGACTCAGGTCAGAAGGTCCCTATCAGAGTGGTTTGCCTTACCCACTATAAGTCAATAGATCTCTCTTCTATACACTTGCTTGCCCAGCTTAATTTTCCCAATACATCTGTACTGTTCTGACTTGAATCACCTGAAGCTAACAGCTTTATTAAAGAGATCTCCAAGTAAGTTCAGAGACGAAGAAAAGATACCCAAACTACGGCACCCAGAGCATCCCACCTGAAAAGCCCAGGAGAAGTGACAGAACCTGAGGCATCTTATGTCCTAGTAGCGCATGATACACATCCTGAAAGGTACCTCTCTTATATAAGGTAGACATAAGAATAGGAGGAGGAGAATCTTGCTTCCCTTCATGAACATCTGTGCTCCTGTTCCTAATCCACCTACTCTCAACTATTTGGCTACCACAGTTCCATCAGTATGCAGAAACCTCTAGCCTCAGAATAGAGATTAGAGTACTGGCTTCCAGTCTCCTACCTCCAGGTCTTTGTGCATGGAGTGAATCATAGCCATCAACTTGCAACAGCAGCGCTTTATGAGTCTTGTCTGCTCCTATAATTACATACATAAAATTTCCATATTTTATTTCTACCTGCCTGTTTATGAACACTTCTGCTTTATTGAAGAACTCTACCATACTGTAACATAATTCTTTTCTCTCTTAGAAAACAATATTTGTAGTGATCTGCTCAGTTATGATCTTAGAGTTCCAATCTGAAAATCTAATCCTCTATAAATCCTAACTCTATAGTAAATGTCAGAAAAAAGCAACATCTCAAACAAATACACTTTCCAAAGTTGTTCTCTCTTAAATTTAGTACTCAACAGAAACCAAATATTTTACATAACTGATAGCATTTATTTATTAAATTTCCTACGATATCAATTAAACCTCTTTAATTATGTAATTTATTTTCCTGAAGATCAATTTACCTTTCCTGTGTTCCTTAGTAACCATGCATATAGAAAAATAAATGTGAATCCTTCACTGCACCATCTTCCCCTTTTCATCAGATACATAAGGATGCATAATTGTTCTTTAAAATAACTTTAAGAGCTATGCACTTCAAGCTCATCAAACTGTATATATTAAACATGTACCGCTTCTATGTGTCAATCACACTTCAATGTGCTTTTTAAGAGTCATGCTTAGTATGGGGTAGAACTTGTATGTAAGCTCTTCAAATTAACTCTGAACATTTCTAAAAGAGTAGTGAGCAGCCTTGGAAATAATAGTTTCAGGACTTGCCATTGTACAAAACAATGTATACCTCAAATAGATAGCTAATCCTAATTTTACCAATTGGTGATAATGTAAAATTTTCTATTGCCCAAAGTTAACGTTTAACCTTGTCAGGCACACTGATGAGCTCTACACAGTGGCCAACACCACAAACCTAGCAAGGCATTGATAAGTGTATAAACTGTTGGGGTAAATTATTCCCTTTCCTCCTAGATTACAATGTTGTTGGAAGTTGGCATTTGGGGGAATTGGGACTTGATGAACTTTAGATGAACTGAGATATGTGTGTCGCATTTAATAAATCACTATGACAGACTTTGCTCGCCTTCCTTCTTTCAGTAAGAAATTGAGCTCAGTGAGAGTCATAGTTCTGTCCATCAATATCCTAAAGAAAGTTTACAAGGTGAGTAAGAGTGGAAGAGCTGTTTTGATGAATAAGTAAAAGGTTCATGGACTGAAAAGGAGCTATCCAGCAGCTAGCCAAGCATCTAGAACACACAACCTTCAAAAGTAGTTTACAAACCAAGCTCAGAAGCAATTGAGAATACAACACTGCTCCACCATACTTTGTCAGTCAAAACAACCTGCATCCCCCAAAACACTCTGAACGTGAATGATCAGAGCTGTAGACTTCCTACTCTCAGGCAGGAACAGTAGGTTTTGCTTGAGTTTCTAAGACAAATTCTGGAACAAAATAAAAAGGCAGTAGCTGCACAGTGCTGCTACACAAATTCATTTCTGAGTTTTAATTGCAGTGTGTTCAATGTTCAATGTCTTAACTCACAGTATTGTGACTCTTAACAAAGGGGGAAAGTGTATATTCTATTCCTGACTCATTCTCTCTTGTCATTTTTCTCCTTTTCCCACTCATAACATTACTGTGGCTATATATTTGCATTTCTATGCATTTGAATTATAGGTAACAGAGAAGTCATTTCAGTCCCTAGAGCAGTAAAGAAATTCTCTCCAAACCACATAGCAGTTAATCTGAGTCTGTGTCAAATGCTTGCTACATATCCTTAGGGAACTAAAAAAGTGCCTCTAGAGAAAAGCTTTACTTCCTGATGCACATGCTTCCTCTACATCCTGATGCAGATGCTACTGATAAAAGAACAATGTGTGTCAATGACCGTGGTGGCATTTAAAATAACATGACATGGTGAACATGCTCCACATAAAAGTCCAACATGCTAGAACTAATACAGCACGGCAGAAACAAGGTCCAGCTGGCATTTAAAACAAATTTTACTTCCCTGTAGACTACTTAGAGGCTGGCCCGTTGGACTCATACTCAATGTGTTCACTCAAACACATAATTCTGGTAGCAGAATTGAACATAATCAGGCTGAACTCAACCATTAACTTCTGCATTCCTTTCCTTTTCTGACTTGACTATGAAAGGTATCAAAAAGATGCCCAATTGGACTCTCCAGCTGCTGGTAAGTGAGCTGTCACTTAAATGTTCATTCTCCTTGAGAGGTATTAAAACTGGAAATGGATAGCAAAATGTCAGCAGAGAGTGCTGCTGACTAACCAGTGAGACCAAAAGGCTTCACCTTTGAGATATTGGTTTTGCCACTGAAAATTGGTTTTAGGTTGTTCTCTCTACCTCTGAGGCCAGTTTATTTGAGTCAGAATTTTAGCTTTACCACACTCGTGAAATGTTTCACCCTCTCTGTGACTCAGTTTCCACATCTGAAAAGTGGGCTTGAACTTACTAACCATGTAATGCCTAACTCATTTCTTGTAGAATTAAAAAAAAAAAGAATAGCAAATCATTATTAATTGTGTTAGTGTTAAAATGGATCAGATTTCTTTCTGCCCCCAATACTCAAATGGTATATAACCAAAGATGACAGTTTAATGCCCAGCTAGTTTTGTGGTCTTTGGCAAGATATTTAAATTCCCTAAGACTGTAAAATAAGCGTGTATATTAGAATAGGACAGGGAAAGGGGGATGTGGGTGAAATATGACCACCGAAGGGCCATTCTCTAGTTAGATTCCATACTATATTTTTTTCTCCATTTTATCTTCTGTGACTTTGAATACTTCCATAGTAAAATTTAAACAAACAAAATAAACAGAGAGCTGTCTTGTTTATTTTACCCACCTATAAAATAATAATAGCAAAGGACTGGAAACAGCTTATCAGTTAAGATCATGTCCTGCTGTCAGAGAGGACTGCGATTCCATTCCCGACACCCATATCGGGTGGCTCAAATTACCCATAACTCCAGTTCTAGGAGATCCAATGCCCCTTTCTCACCTCCACAGGCACCTGCATACATGAGATGCCCAAACATACACTCAGACACACAGATATACACATAAAATAAATAAATGTTAAAAAACATAATAGCAGCAACAGTCTTCTAGCAAAGCTGTTAGAGACATGTGACTTACAGGGGGTACCACACTGTAAAGGCTGAACAAACAGTACCTCATGGATTTTCACTTCTTATCAAACTGATGGCCTACCATAATACTTTGAATCAAAGACATAGAACCACTGGCCACATGTTCCTTAGGACATACGAACTGAGGAACAAGGAAGAAAATAAACATGCCAAAATTCATTAATTAGATTTAAAGGAATAAAATGAACCACCAAATCCTAACACTTTGACTACTTAAGAATCTTTCAATTTCATGCATTCACTCCTATGACTGCAGCACTGGTTTGAGTAATCGTGTATAAACAAGGTCCGACAATACTTGTGCTGTTTAATATTACAATAATTTTGCATTTGATTTCTAAGTTGCCTACAACTACAACATAGAAATCTCTAGAAAATGGAAAATAATAGCCATAATCAAAGCATACCCAAGTATATCCACTGAGAATAATAACAATGTTTGCTGAAGCTTTATATAAAAATAAATCAATAGCCTCAAATGTTAGAGAGAAAACCTGTGCTATACATGCAAATTGAAGAAAATGTAAAAAACTCTTGGAGCAATAACAAAAAATGTAAATTTAAATCCAGTTGAGAAGAAATGGCTTTAAAGGGCAATAAAAATGACCAGCATAAATCTCAATGTATTTTATTCTTTAAAAACACTATAAACAATACTGCTTTGTAAAAGAAAGGTGTGTTCTCTAAGGTAAGCATATGTTGCCAAATAAATGAGGCTTTGGTCGTAGGAATTTGCAGATTAGTCTCCATCAACTATCTTAGCAAGAAAATAAATTATGTAGCAGAAATGATTTTATAATATTGATGGAGATGTTTTGGCACTTGGTGAAAATATTCTGTTTCTAGATGAATTATTCTTGAAAAGGAGCTTCAAGTGCTATTTATTTATTCATTTACATCCTAAATGCTATCTCCTCCCAGGGTTCCATCCCAAACCACCACTCCTCTTTGCTTCTGAGTATCTGCATCTGTCTCAGTCAGTTTCTGGATAGACCCTCTCAGAGAATAGCTATACTAGTCTCCTGTGTTCAAGTACAACATAGCATCAGTAAAAATGTCAGGGATTGGTGCCTGCCCATGAGATGCATCTCAAGTGAGACAATCACTGGATGGCCTTTCCTATAATCTCTGCTCCATCTTTGTCCCTGAATTTCTTTTACATAGGACCAATTTTGGGTCAAAGTTTTCTAGGTAGGTTGGTATCCCCACCCCTCCACTGATGTCTTACTACAGGAAGTGGTCTCTTCAGGTTTCATATCCCCACTGTTGGGCATTTAGGCTAAGGTCACCTGTATTGACTCCTGGGATCCTCACTCATCCCTGGTCTCTGGCACTTCCTAAAGAATCCCTCAACCCTGCTCTGGCAGCTGCACATTTCCATTCATTCTCCTGGCCCTCTGGTACTTCTCTTATCTCTCCCCAGACCTGATCCTGCCCCCTACTCTCCTCTTCCTCCCCTCTACTACCCAGGTTCTTCCTGCCCTCTTCTTCCCAAACTTTTTGTTCCCTGATTCTAAGTGAGATTCAAGTATCACCACCCGAGCCTTCCATATTGTTTAATTTCTTTGGGTCTGTGAGGTATATCATGTGTATTCTGTGCTTTTTGGCTAATATGTAGTTATCAGTGAATACATACCATGAATGTCCTTTTGGGTCTGGGTTACCTCACTCAGAATATTTTCTAGTTCCATCCATTTGCCTACACAATTCATGATGTCCTGGTTTTTAATAGCTGAAGAGTATTCCACTGTGTAAATGAAATACATTTTCTGTATCCATTCTTCAGTTGATGGACATCCGGGTTTCTTCCAGGTTCTGGCTATTATGAGTAAAGCTGCTATGAACATTGTGGAATGCATGTCTTTGTGATATGATGCAGCGTCTTTTGGGTATTTGCCCAGGGGTGGAATACATAGGTCTTCAGGTAGAACTAATTCCAATTTTCAGAGAAACCAACAGATTTATTTCCAGAATGGTTGTACATGTTTGCAATCCCACCAGGCTGTGAAATCCTTTTGCTTCATGACATCTATTAGTTTCACTGTGCCTGTTTACTTTGTTTCAATAACCTGTACATTGGTAATGTCTCCTAGTATTATTGTGAGGGGTTCAATGTATGTTTTGAGCTTTAGTAAAGTTTCTTTAACAAATGTGGGTGCCCTTGCATTTGGGGCATAGATGTTCAGAACTGAGAATTCATCTTGGTGAATTTTTTTTTTGATGAGTTTGAACTATCCTTCCTCATCTCTTTTGATTACTTTTGGTTGAAAGTCTATTTTATTAGATATTAGAATGGAGATTCCAGTATTTTTCTTGGATCCATTTACTTGGAAAAACTTTTTCCAGCTCTTTATTATGAGGTAGGGTCTATCTTTGTTACAAAGGTGTGCTTCTTCTATGCAGTAGAATAATGAATTCTGTTTACATATCCAGTCTGTTAGCCTGTGTCATTTTCTTGGTGAATTGAGTCAATTGATGTTGAGATATATTAATGACCACTGATTGCTAGTTCCTGTTATTTTGTTGTTGGAGTTGGTTCTGTGTATGTGTGGTTCTCTTTTCTTGGGTTTGCTGTGAGATGACTAATTTTTTGTGTTTTCTTGGGTGTAGTTACCCTCCTTGTGTTGAAGTTTTCCTTCTAATACCCTCTGTAGGGCTGGATTGATAAAGAGATATTTTTTAAAGTTGGGTTTGTCGTGGAATTTTTTTCTCTTCTCCATCTATGATGATAGAGAGTTTTGCTGGGTAACATAGTCTCAGCTAGCATTTGTGGTCTCTTTGGGACTGCAAAACATGTCCAGGATCTCTGGCCCTTAGAATTTCTGTTGAGACATCAGGTATAATTCTAACATGTCTGCCTTCATACACGTCTTGGCTTTTTTTTCTCTTGCAACTTTTAATATTCTTTGATCTGTACATTTACTGTTTTAATTATTACTAGGTCAGAGGAGTTCTTTTCCTGTTGCAATCTCTTTGGAGTTCTGTAGGCTGCTTTGACATTCATAGCCATCTCTTCCTTTAGGTTAGGGAAGTTTTTTTATGATATTGTTGAAGATGTTTTCTGATCCTTTGAACTGGTAAACTACACCCTCTTCTATTCCTATTTTTCTTACATTTGATCTTTTCATTGTGTCCGAAATTTCCTGGATGCTTTGAGTTAAGAACTTTTTACATTTGACACTTTCTTTGACTGATATATTCGTTTCTTCTATGGTATCTTCTACTTTTCAGATTCTCTTTTCTATCTTTTATATTCTGTGGTGATGCATGTATCTATAGTTCCTGTTCTTTTCCTAGGTTTTCCATCTCCAGGGTTGCCTCCATTTGTGTTTTCTTTATTACTTCTAGTTCCGTTTTTGGTTTTGGACCATTTTGTTCATTTCCTTCACCTGTTTGACTGTACTTTCCTGTATTTCTTTAAGAGATTTGTTTCGTCTTTAAGAGCTTCTACCTTTTTTGTGTTTTCCTGTATTTCTTTAAGGGAATTATTTATATCCTCTTTAAAGGCCTCTATCAGTTTCATGAGATTATATTTAAGGTCACAATCTTGTTTTTCAGATACGTTAGGCTATCCAGGGCTTGTTATAGTAGGAGAGCTCGGTTCTGATGGTGCTATATTGCATTGATTTCTGTTGATTAAGCTCTTATACTTGCATTTCACCATCTGGTTGTCTTTGGAGTTAGCTGGCCTGAGTGTCCCAGGTTGGAGCAGGCCTCCCAGGAGGCAGGTGCAACTGGATGTCCCAGGTCAGAGCAAGTCTTTTGGGAGGCAGGCAGGAGTATGGATTGGGGTAGAGGCAACATGCTGGTAAGAGATGCAGATGGAGGTGTGGACTGGAAGGGATATGGAGCTTTAATAGGGCATGGCAGAGTCTAAGTCTGCTGGGATCTGTGGGGTTCTGGAATGTAGGGGTATTGGGGCAGGGGTCTCACCTGTGTCCTTGGTCAGAGAAGGCCTCCTGAGAGACAAGCAGGGCTACGGGGTCAGCTGGGAGGTGGCAAGGAGCTTAGTGAGTGCAGGTGGAGGTTCTGGCTGGAAAAGAGATGTTGATTACTCTTGAATTAAAATCTAAAGATGCTATTCATACATATGTCAAAGCAAGAGACCATCATGATCCAGACAAGTGGTGTGGCCTCACAGAAACCGTAAGTAAGGTGGGTGATTAGACCATCAGCTGAGATTCCAGTCACTACAATTTCTCCCAGCTGTCTGTATTTCTCCCTAAATTTTTCATGGCCTAGTAATCTCAGGATGGATAGTAATATAAAGAGGGAGAAAGATTGACTGAAGTGTAAGAAATAGCCTGTGCAGGTATCAGGAAGTCATCATCCATGCTGGAGTGAGATTTTTTCAATGGTGTGGATCCTTTTGGGATCACCCATGTTCCAGTGAGTAATCCTTGCCTATGTTTTATAAGTAAATACAGTAAATTTGGTTCACCCAGTTGCACTTTTGTGAAATTGGTACTTTGGTATGTCATTTGCTCCCATCTCCCCAGAATGCTTCACAGCATGCTGCAGCATTTTCTCTATCCAATCACATTAGGGCAGTGACAGATCTGTGACTGGACAGGAATAGAGAGGTGGAGTGAGAGGTGGAGGAGAAAAAGAGGGCAGGAGCAGGAGGAAGGAGGTCGTCATCATGGATGCAGACGATGAGGACAAGCCAGACCCCACGAGGTTATACAACCAAGCAAAGGCTTTTACAAAATAGATTAATTGGGTTAGAATATTGTCTTTATTATTTGATTCTGAAACTATTGTATTGGCATCTTGTAAATTGTGATTTTATTTTTATATAAATCTGATTAGATATTAAGGCCTTAAGAGTCATGCTTTACTTCCCGGGTCTCAGGCGCTATTTAGATGAATGATGGTGGGGGTGTGTAAAGAGTTGCATGCGAGTGAGATGTTTAATAGCTGGGAGAGAATAATGAGAGCCTGCCGGGACGTGGAGATACCCAAGACAGCACTGACTCAGAACATGGCCTGGCTGGAAAGTTAACATGGTGGATTCATTTTTTTTTAAAATATTTCCGCAACAACAGCAGGCTTAGGCAACACCTTGTGTTCAATTCCCAGCACTATAAAACAACAAGAACAACAACAACAATAATAGTTCAGAAATATTTGGCTTCATACAATGAAAAATAACACTTCAAAACATTCTCTTAAAACCTCTAAAGTCCATCAAACTCTTATTTGATTGCACTTAGATCATTCAATTATGTTATGCATTTCACTTCTCTTCAGAAAGATTCAACATGTTATTGAAATATCTGCACTGTCTTCTAAATCCTGCAATGTAGCACATATTCCTAAACAGCAGTGTGAAGACAAACACTCCTCCCAATAAGGAATATCTTAAGCATCTGACCAGCAGGAGGATAGTTCATTTTCAATGTTTGCAAAGATGCTTCTAATCAAGAGTAATTTTGCTATTACTCTACATTACAAGCATATACTTACTAATAAAATCAACTTTCTAAGTTGCCAGACCTGAGTGAAAATAAATCCTAGCAAGTTTGGATATGGATAAAACCTTTCAAAATGCAAGCTCTGTGAACAGGTTTTAAATTTTTTATTTTTTTAATTTGAATATAACTGTGACAGAGCAGGGATAGGAGCAGATCTGAAGATGTGTGTCCTGGCTCCTCACTGTTCCTGCTGAAGGCTAATCACAAACAATGCAGTGAAACCACACAGAGTGGTCCTTCCTGATTGTGAGACTACATGACAATGAGGCTCTTCTGAAGTACCTGAAATCCTGCCATATAATTTTCCACTTTAACTCAGCCGCTCACATGGAGGTGAACAATGCACATAAGCCTCAGCTTCTTCTAGGAAAGGGATCAACATTACCATCTTAAAGGAAAGTGGCTCACAAGGGTCTTAATGCCTTCACTCAGCTAGAAAATGTAAACTATAAATGCAAATGATTGTCTTCATGAGTTTTATGAGTCCTGGAGAGAAATAGAAGAAAAACTTAAAGATGATGGAAATGACCTTGCCATTGCAATATCAGCAGATTCTTTCTAATTTACTGATGCATTGGTCATTTATCTCTTGGGATGTTTGTTTGTTTGTGCTGATTAATCTGAGTCTAAGTTGATAGATTTCATCCTTTCCAAAGGCATCATTGAAATCACCTTGAAATTTCTTTTCTTTCTTTTGCTTACTATAAGTTTCTTTTGTCCTTTTCTTTGGTTTCTTAAGAAAAGTGACCTCACCATCCCTCCTGTTACACACCTTTAATCCCAGCAGTCAGGAGGCAGAGGCAGGCCAATCTGTATGAGACCAGGCCAGCCTGGTCTACAGAGCTAGTTCCAGGACAGCCAGGAATATGCAGAGACACCCTGTCTCAAAAAATTCCAAGAAAGAGGAGAGAGAGGGAGAGAGAGAGAGAGAGAGAGAGAGAGAGAGAGAGAGAGAGAGAGAGAGAGACAGAGAGAGAGAGAGAGAGAGAGAGAGAGAGAGAGAGAGAGAGAGA
>JADRCC010569023.1:12210-23281 GCA_019843855.1 Hylomyscus alleni
AAGGAAGGAAGGAAGGAAGGAAGGAAGGAAGGAAGGAAGGAAGGAAGGAAGGAAGGTAACTTCATTAGCTTTAGTACTTTTTTCAGTAAAGTTACATTATGTTTTGCTCCCACATTACTTGTAAATATTTTTTATTTTTCTTTTTACCTAATTTTTTTTACCCAGGGTTTATACAGAATGTGTTAGTTCTCAAATATTTGAGTATTGAACTTAGGCCTGGTTCTTTCTCCAAGCCATGCTCCTAGAAATAAAACTCAGATTCAAAATACATTTACAAATACCTTGGCCATATAGCTAAGCTCTTCTCATAGATCATAACTAAAGATAACTCATTTTTTTAACCTATATTCTGCCACATGGCTGGTTACCAGTAGTCAGGTACCATGTGTCCATCTCCTTACATCTTTCCAGTGAATCTTCTGCCTGCTGCTATCCCAGAATTCTTTCTGCCTCCTGGATGTCCTACCTTCTATTTTATTCTGTCCTATAGGCCATAGGTTTTGAATTGAGAGGTGCTACATCCCATTCATATAATATACAAGATATTCTCTCTATATATGAGGATTTTTCCAGAGATTTGTTAAATTTTAGTTAAATTCTATCTAGCTAATGACTACGCTTTACGAAGCTTGAGTCCTTGTAAAATTATTTAAACTTTCATTATCAACTGGAATATGTCATATGTTGACACAACATCTCTTTGATTTGAAAATATGTGTGTACTCAGCTCTTGTCTAAAATCATCTGCAATCTCAGTTATATGCACTTGTTTGAGAATGCTTATGGAGTCTTCCATAGTCCACTGAATATCTGAGTAATTATGCTACCAATTTCTCAGAGAAAGGTATTCGAATCTCTAATTTCAATGATGAATTTATTTATTTATTCAGTTCTATCAGCTTTTAATCCATGATTTTGATGCACCCTATTTGGTAAATAAACATTTATTTCATATGTCATTTTAATAAAATAATAATGTATTCATTGAAATATTCTTTTCTATGAATTTTATTTGCTAGTAATAGAGAATAATTTGACTAATATTAGCACTATAGATTCCTTTGTTTTTATTCTGCTTGTTTGTTAGTGTTTAAATTGGATTTTTGAAGGCAGTGTATAAATGAGGTCTCCCCATCCTCCATCCAACTTCATCTTGCTTTGTTGGAATATAGATGCATGTACATTTATTTATCGCTTTCCTGGATTTCTTAGCTTTGTGGATGTACATCTTCCTCAAATTTGGCAAGCCTTCATCCATAATATTTTCATGAAGTTTTCTGTCCACTTCTCTTTGGGAACTAAAGTTACACATATATTAGGCACTTAAACATGGCTTGTGGCTATAGATTACTTTGTTTTTCATTCTTATTTCAGTAGTGGTAGTCTAAACTCACAACTTCAACTTGTTACATTAATTCAATCCCATGTATTTCTCTAATCTTACGTATTCTAATTTTATTATCTAGGCATTTTATATCTTCATATCTCTACTTAAGCTCTTGAATATTTGAATATTTTAAAGTATTTCATAGCCCACATTCCTGAGATGGGACCTAGTATCCACTGCTATGAAATGTCCCAGCCTTACGGGAACAACTACCTTTTGACCTTGCTTAGTTAAAATGAAAAATAATTATGTTATTTCTTTCCTAGGATCCTGATCCATTGTTAGCTCAACATACACACAGCAGTCAATACTCTTTAAATGCTCTGATGGTATAGAGAGATATCAAGGTCTCCTTCCTTGAGCAACAGTCTTTTTCCTTGAGGGTTGTTTGTTTGTTTGAGAAAATGTCTTTCTACGAGCCCAGACAAATCATGAACTTGCAATTTATCAGCTGTGAGTGAAACTTAAGGGGACCTGCCAGACCCTCCTCATCTTTACTGCTCTCACAGAAAGCTCTAAGGATACAATCTGGCTTCATCTCGCCAGTTGTTTCTGCAGAGCCACAGAGAACAGAACCTTTACAACACTTCTAAATTAGATTTTCATTCTCAAGACTCTGCTTTCACTAGCCCTTTGACATAAACCTTTCTGTTCTGTGCCTTTGACTATACAGAACCTCTGGACAAGAGGTTTGTAGAATGATATTTTCCTCTGTTGCAATGAAAAATCAGGGTGGGGGGGAGTAAAACACTTGTGGATAGAAGGAAGATAGTATGAAAAGATGTTTTCCAGAATTTGAGTTGCCCTTAAATCATCCTGGAAGAGTTTTAACACCTGATGGTTGAAATAAAATACCTATTACATACATATTTAGGGATGAATTCTGTGCTTTTCACGAATACAGAAAAGTCAATGCTGCTTTCTCTGTGCTTATAGGCTAGAGTCTTATAAAGTTGCAACAGCAGGATTGCTCTGTTTCCATCAAAGATCATATTATGATGAGTTATAGAGTTTTTCACAGTGACAGAATCATGCAATGAATAGGGCACACTTATTATTTATTTTCCCTTAACCCATACCAAGAACTCTTCATAACTTCTATAGACAAATCAGAACAGAACAAAGGTCTCTAAAAGCCAAAGGCCAAATCCTTCCTGTCCACTGTGTTTCTCAAGAGGCAGCACAACCCAGGCCCACTAACTCACATGGTGTCAAGAGCAGTCTTCCCCTCACGGCAGCAGAGCTATGTGGCTACTACAGGGGCTGCTTATTCCTCAAAAGTGAGCAGCTTACTTTAACTGCTTTTTATAGAAAAGTGTCACTGACCCCCATGTCAGATGAATGACACCACTGTATCTAAACTAAAAGTTCTAAGATTGAAAGCAGGAAGTTTTGAAATCCATGATAAAGTAAGCAGCACAACTCATTAAGTTATGATGCTCTAACAGTTTGACAATTGCTTTAGTTGTAACCCATTTCCTGATTTTACTGTTCCTCACCATGTACAACCATGTACAAACGTATTGTGATAACATTCACCCATTACCTTTTCTTGCCCCACAACTACTACTCACCTCCTTTTAAAATTAGTCCTCCAACTTCTTTTGTGTATTTGTGTGTGTGTGTGTGTGTGTGTGTGTGTGTGTGTGTGTAGTCCTTGCACAGGAGATCACAACTACTTAAATGTCTATGACTGGCACTGCTGTGTCATGTCCAGATGGCATTCTGTATGACCTTAGAGAACATAAGATGGCTGCTGAAAGACCTTGCCAGGAATGGACATTCCCTTCCCAGTACGTCCCAGCAATACAAACTTTACAGAAAATCTCTGTAAAGAAGCAAGGCAGATGCAGATAAAAACCAAAAATGTTTCAGTTTCCCCTTCTGGTGATTAAGACCACACCTCACCTGGGGCCACCAATGCCAAGAAAGGTCAGAATGGACCTCAAATGGGTGTAAACCAATTCATGCTGTTACCAAAGTCTACCCTCAAAAATTGTATAAAAGCTCATTGAACAAGTTGTGGGGGATCACTGCCTCTCCTTCTGGTCTGGGATGACCCCAGTGCACTGAAACAATAAAAATCCTCTTGCTTTTTGCATCAATCAGGATCCATGTGGTTCATTCAGGGGGTCTCTGGTAAGTTAAGGCTCGACAGAGTCATACAATTCCCCTCCATCCTTCAATACCTACATTCTTCCTGCTCCCTCTTCCACAGCATTTCCTGGGACCAAGAGTGAGTGACAAAGATGTCCCATCTAGGTTGTGTACTCGGGAGTCCTTTCACTCAGCACTTTGATAAGGTATGTGTCTTTACTTTGACAGTCGCTCATTGGTGTAAGAGGCTTCTCTGGCTAGTTCTAAGAGATGCCTGGGTCTTTGGTTTTGGTATAAACAAAGCTATTTTAAAAGAAGTTTAATTACATGTTTACTTAACAAAACATCAGTACCAGATTCTTCTAAGGCCAATAAACACCCCACCCATAGGCTTTTGACCATATCTTTATGTTTGTGTGCATGTCAACTGCCTTTTCTCTCCTAAAGTGGAGACAGTAAATTTTCCTTAGGTTCTTCAAAAGATGTTCACACATGTCACTGCTTTCCTCAATAATCTTCTGGGAGACATGTCCTTAACCATGGCCTTGTGGAAATTTACTAGTTTATACATACAGCCCTGAGAGAACTTGTGTAGTCTAGCACAAATCATAAGAAACCCAAGAAGAAGGAAGACCAAAGTGTGGATATTTCATTTCTTTCTTAAAAGGGGGAACAAAATACCCATGGAAGGAGTTGTAGAAACTAATTATGGAGCAGAGAATAAAGGAAGGACAATTCAGAGACTACTCCACCTGGGAATCTTTCCCATATTCAATCATAAAATCTAAACACTATTGTGGATGCCAGCAAGTGCTGGCTGACAGGAGCCTGAGATAGCTGTCTCCTGAGAGGCTCTGACAGTACCTTACTAATACAGAAGTAGAGGCTCACAGTACAGGGTCCCCAATGAAGGAGCTAGAGAAAGGACCCAAGGGGCTGAAGGGCCTGCAGCCCTTTAGGAGGAACAACAATATGAACTAAATAGTACCCTCAGAGCTCCCAGGGACTAAAACACCAACCATGGTGGGACTAATGGCTCCAGCAGCACATGTATAGCAGATGGCCAAGCTGGTCATCAATGGGAGGAGAGGCCCTTGGCCCTGTGAAGGTTCTATGCCTCAGTGTAGGGGAATGCCAGGGCCAGGAAGCAGGAGGAGGTGGGGTAGTGAGCAGGGGGAGGGGGAGGGAACAGGTGTTTGTTTTAGTTTTTGGTTTTTTCATTTTATTTTATTTTATTTTATTTTTCTTAATTTTATTTTTATTTTTGGAGAGGGGAACCTGGGAAAGGAGATATTGTAAATAAAGAAAACATCTAATCAAAAAATAAAAAAAGAATATTTGTGGGTGTGGAGGACACTGTTGCAGAGACTGAAGATTACCGCCTGACCTTCAGAAAGCCCTTTCAGCCCTTCCCCCCTCCTTGAAGCCTCCTCTTGTTTGTGCTTATATTGACATCCCTAAAGTAAAGTTTTCAGAGCTTGATCAGACACCTGTCTTGCTCTCACTCTACATGTCTCTTGTCCTGCCTCAGGCTCTCTCCCCTGCCCTAGGTCCCTGCTGAACGCCCTCGGGCCAGGGCAATAATCAATCAATTAATTAATTGACTAATTAATTAATTAAACAATGATGTTTGAAATCTTTAAAGTCATTGTAATACAAATTGCATGGTGAAATATCTGACTTGAGGTCCACCTGTTGTGGAAACTCCCATCATGACTCCAATAAAAGATTCTTAGCAAACTTTCCTTGGCAGTATTCTGTTTTGGTAAAGTGTTAACTCTCACCAGTCATTTATTGCTTCTATGATCATAGGGAGTGACCTTTGTGACTCCTGTAAGCCTCAGTTTTCCAGACAGGTGGCATCTGTGTTCTCCCTTAGACTTGTGAGTTCAATACTACCTTCTCTCCTGAAAGGAATCAAGTTGAAGGAGATTGCAACACAAGAGCAACGCACAGTTTAAAAACATTCAATTCAGAATTGATCTCATGAGATAAAGTCACATGAAAATATTATTAATTTCTCTCAAATATACATTGGGCAGTTTAACTAGACATAACTTAAAATGGTGAGAAAAATAGATGAAACATTTGCAACTTAGTCTGGGACTCTCTATAAGCTTCCTTAAACATTAAGTCCTTAATGTCAACATGTGTGCCTCCCATAAAGGTGTTTCTTGGTATTCCTATTTAGATGGAAATGCATGTAAATAGGAAACAGCCATCCATACAAACTCCATATACACAAATAAGCTTTTTATCTGTTTTAGTTAAAATACTCCTTCCTCAAGTCAGCCTCAAAGCTCATTTTCAGGCATGAGTTTGCCCAAAGCTTCCTCAGGTGACTTGAAGCAGAAGGAACAAGTCTACATTCTCTCTCCAAATCTGGTCACCCCAGGGGGTCAGGAGCAGAAGCCACTTAGCTTCCAGGCTTTGCCACCAACCTCTGTAAATATAATCATGGACATTAAACCCCAGCATGGGTTTCCAGGGCCTGAGGGAGTTGCTCCTGTAGCATTTATTCCACAACAACAGATCCTAATGATGCTCTTCTCTGTTTTGTGAATTACTAATGCTACTTCTTGTGGGAAAATTATTCTTACTAGTTCTTTGGAAACTCCACACAAAGTATTTAAATATATTCACCGTCATTTCTAGGACTCTTTCCACATCCATCTCTTATACCTATAGAAATTGGTGTCCACATAGTTCATTCATTTGTTTGTTTTTAAACCTATCAAGTACAACTTGTACTGCCTATGTATACTTGATTATGTGGTCATCCACAAGAGGAAAAAAACTAAACTCTGCCATGAGCCAGTAAGACAGCTCATCTAATGAAGAAGCTTACCACTGGGCCTGATTCCTTATTCCTCAGTGGAAAAAGAGAACCAACTTTCATAAGAGGCCTTCTTATCTCCACATACTCGTGTACACACATACACACACACACATACACACACACACATACACACACATACACACACACACCTACACACACACAGACACACACACACATACACACACACATACACACACAGAGAGAGAGAGAGAGAAAGACTCATTGTTGTATCTCCAAAAATAAAAGGACAGAGCAGTTTAATTAACAGCTAGTTTCTAGTTAACGGGCAATTAATACCTGGTTTTTAGTTAATAACTGCTTTAACTGATAGCTAGATTCCCATTATTTGGGTATTTTTTAATTTCAAGACTAAGTAATAGGGTGCATATAGATACTTTTCTTAACTTACAATGTATGTAATAATGTACAATGATAAAGTGAATGTCATTTTTCTGCATTATTCTAATTTTAGCAATGAATCTAGTTTCTGGCACTTCTTTATTTATTCCTTGTTGTAAAGCAAATATTTACCTTTTTCACTTTAAACAGCAATTCAGCTGTACCAGCAATGAATCTGTACCAATTCATTCATTTCTCCTATTTCCTAATTCATTATTTTAAAAATTAGGGAGGCTGTGAGTTCAAATATCCTACAGATTTAAGTTTGAAGCCTATTCCTAAGGCAGACACCATAGAAGTCTTTCACATGCTAAATTTGATTTGGGAGTTTCAGTAGACTCTATTTCAATGCTAAAAGAATACAGCTGTGACCCTTTCCTGGAAATTGGACTAGGCTACACACTTCAGGTAAGTCATTGTGCTTTCTATCATTCAAAATACTGCTGCATGGTTTAGAAAATTCAAAAGATATGTGCAGCTTCAATGGAACCAGAATCTACCTTGAGTATCCTTCATTTAGTTTCCCAAACTCAGTGTGAACATCTTTTTAAAAATCTGTGTGTGTATCATTCAGACCCAGACGGAGAGATTAAAGAATAACCTCAAGTGATGGTATTCCCCTTCTTTCTCACTGGGCTCATGAATTCATTGCCACAACAATGGCTTCAGTTAATTCTCTTGTCTTTGACTCCCATCTAACCATGGGAGTCACAACACTGAGGATCCAAACTCTAGTCCCTATGCGTGTGCCATAAACACTTTAATCACTCTGCCATTTCCCCAACCTCATGCAAACATTTCTTAAGAAAATCATAGAACATTAGACCAGATGTCTTTTTGTGGACTTTTATGCATTTCTGGGAGCCAGTAGATGGGTAGATCTTCCTGAGACATCTGCTACTTCTGGCTGCTTTGTTTAGTTTCCCATACATACATACATGCATACACAGTTCTCTATAAAGGAGTCTTTTGGGTCATTTCAACTAAACTCAGGAAGGATAATAAATATGCTCACCTACAAAATACAAGCATCAAATATTAGTAGAATAATTCATATGTCTCAATTTTTTGTTTTAAAGAGTCACTGATATTACTAATAAATTCTTTGAAAGTATTATTAAATCTGTAGCATTTGTATCATGTTAACCAGCATTAAAAATACTATTAGGAACTGGAAAGATGGCTCAATGTTTAAGTATATACTGCCCTTACAGAGGATTTGACTTCACTTCCCAAAGTTCAGGTTGGGTGGCTCATAACCACCTGTAACTCCAGCTCCAAGGGATCTAGCACCAACTTCTACACTCTATGGACACCTGTACTCACAAGTGTATGAACACTTAATTTATTAATAATATAAATCTCTTTGTTTAAAATACAAGAAATAGGGGTTGGATAGTGTACTGGCTGGTTTTGTGTGTCAACTTGACACAGGCTGGAGTTATCACAGAGAAGGGAGCTTCAATTGGGGAAGTGCCTCCATGAGATCCAGCTGTGGGGCATTTTCTCAATTAGTGCCATCCTTGGGCTAGAAGTCTTGGGTTTTATAAGAGAACAGGCTGAGCAAGCCAGGAGAAGCAAGCCAGTAAGGAACATCTCTCCATGGCCTCTGCCTCAGCTCCTGCTTCCTGACCTGCTTGAGTTCCAGTCCTGACTTCCTCTGGTGATCAACAGCCATGTGAAAGTGTAAGCTGAATAAACCCTTTCCTCCCCAACTTGCTTCTTGGTTATGATGTTTGTGCAAGAATAGAAACCCTAACTAAGACAGATAGGTAGCTTAATGAGTAATCTATTTGCTGTACAATGACACAGACCTGAATTTAGTTCCCTAGCACACAAATAAAATGTGATGATGTGCCTATAATCCCACTACTAGAAAGCAGAGAGAAGATTTGATTCTTGGGGCCTGCTAGTCAACCAGTCTACTCATTTATGCAGACTGTTCCCAAAAACAAAAAATTCAGAAAGGTAAGATGGAGATGAATAAAGGAAAAAAGGCATAACCATCAATCTCTAATCTCTGCCAGAGCATGTGTTGGCACATGTACCTGCATATATGCACAAATACTAAGTAACACATATGGATATTTGTTGTAATGTTTTCTTTATAAAAACAATTTCTCATAGTTGAAAAAGTGGAAACCACTACATTAATCATTGAGTAATTTCCCTTCTTCCTGTCATGTTTATTAATAAAGAAGAGTCACCTTCTCCATACGCGTTCTGGCCCACATAAATAGAAAGAAGCTCACTTTAACACTACATATGTCTGATAACCCAGCTAACATATGCCTCATTCCAATATACTAAATGATCTAACACAAGTATGAAACTACAATATTAGACAAGGTAAAAATATCCACAAATAAACAAACAAAAAACAAATTAACCTCTAAAATATGATGCTTTAGTACCTATACCAAAGATACTGTGATGGCAGTATTCCTGGTAGTCTACTTTACTATATTTGGAATGAACTACAATCCAGAATCAGAGGGCTCACCTGTGATCCAGATCTTGAGGCTGGAAGATAGAAGTTTCTGGCCTGGATCTCAGTATGAAGATCTTGAAGCATAGTGGCCTTGAAAAGCTTAGACCCAGGCCTTTAATCCCAGGAGACTAAGACAAGGAGATGTCTGAGTTCAAGGTCAGCCTGGGACAAGGCAATTCCAAGATCCAGGCATAGTAGTACACACCTTCAATCTGGGCCACATCTTCTGCTGAAGACCTACATAAGGACATTGGAAGAAGAAAGAATTGCTCTTCTTCAACTGTTTGCATTTACTTGCCAGCACATTTGTTGGAATCTACTTCTACAGAAGACTGGCTGAAGCAATTAGCCGTGTGGGAGTAGGCAACTGTTAGATTCTTGGACTTCCCATTATATCTGACTATTGTTGGGGTAGTTGGATTACAAACTATAAGTCACAATAAATTCCCTCAATGTAAAGAGAAATCCATAAGTTTTGTGACTCTAGAGAATCCTGACTAATACAAATAATAATGCAAGAACTTTAGCATCCAACACAAAACAACTGCAGTATGGTGTTTCCGATGTACTTCCATCTTTCCCCTACTAAATTGTAGTTTTTGATACTAAGAGGAATGCAGATCAAGAGCCTGGATGCAGGATGGTGTATTCCCTGCCAACTATTAGCATGTGTTTTATCAGAGTTTGGCATCATAAAGTAAGGCAGGACTATTTCATGCAAAATATCCAAGAGCTACTGTTTAATTAACATCACCAAAGATGCTTAAACTCTATACAGTGGTAAGAGACACTACCAAACACCAAAGCTTTCATAATTTCCAATTCTGCATGCTTTCTTCAGCCTGTCATTTCATTGGCTCAAATTAAATCTAAAATGACTATGTGCTACCACAAAACAAAAGAATTTCAAGATCAAAGAATAGTATCACTGCTAGGAATTAGGTGCTTAATACATCAGCACAAGTGGATAATACAGGTGAATTATGAAGTCATAACCTCTCCATGGTTATTTAAGGAACATAATGGAAATCATTTGCTGAGCTGAGCCTTGGTACATGTTATTTGTCTAAGTCTTTTCTCCCAACCAGTAGAAAGACAGTTTTCTTTGGAGCTAGACCTATCTGTTACTGCCTGCTCTATCTATCACCCATCATATTGTCTAATACAAGTTGTTAAAATCTGTTTGAATCTCCTCTAATTGAATAACCATTTTCCATATGATACTGAAATGTTCCCCAGACACTCATGCATCAAATGCTATGCTCTCAACTGATAGAGCAGTTTTAGGACAAAGTAATTGATGTACAAAGTCTCTGACTTCATCAATAGGTTAATCCATTAATAAATTCATAAACTGGTTATATTGTGGAGAGATTGGAGGAAGCTGGGCTTGGCTGGAGAAGCAGTCACCAGAGTGTATCCTAGATGACAAACCTCACGTCACAGATCACTTCCCCATAACCCTTCTCTCGTTATCGTGTCTTCCATGAGGGGAACACTTTTGCCTATTACGACACGACAGGATGAAATTCAGTTTTATCAAATTAAATGGAGATAACACATCATAGTATTTTTTCCACTTAGAGTATCATAGTTTAAATTACATAAAATATACCTTTATATATAAATAAACATTTATGGACTATATGAAGGCTTAAAAGTAAATGTTAGAATGTTTAACACAATAATTATTCACAGTACTGCTGCATGTGGTGGGTTTTTTTTTCCCCAGGCAGGTAGAGCTTAAGGCCAGTCTGGTCTATATATTGAGACCCTGTCTCAAATGAAAAAACAATAATTATTCATAGTTTTATATTGCCTTTTCTTCTTCCAAAATAGACAATGGATCATTAAAAAG
>JADRCC010569024.1:0-10773 GCA_019843855.1 Hylomyscus alleni
AATCACTATCATTTTTCCTGAAACAAAATACATAATTAACTTAGACTGTGATCAATTCGGTATTAACATTGGCAGATTTGAACGATTCTGGTTAGCATTCTGTTAGTTTCCTTGGCAACAGAGGTATTGTTTGGAGTGCTTTTAAGTTTATTTTTAGCTTCGATTATGAATTTCAGGGGAAATCACAGCTTAAACGCATTCTCATTAGATTATGGATCTAGTACTTATTACTTAGTAAGTAAGAACTTGGTATGTCACCTTTCCACAGTGCTTTACAGTCAGCTTTGTGTTTTCTTCACCCTCTTATTCCTCACTCCAGTGTTATAGAAACCGAGCAACGCCCAATCAGTGGAAGCTTGGTGGTCACTCCCAGTGCTTTACCACCATCAACCTCTGGCTGGTCTCTGCGAATCTCTGATACCACCCTCATCTGGAAATAGGAAGAAGGTCAAAGACACATTATAAACATTAACACAGTGGGAGAGAAAGCACAATGGTTATGTGAACTTGCTGCTTTTGCAGTGGACCAAAGTTCAGTTCTTTGAGACAGGGTTTCTCTGTGTAACAGAGTCCTGGCTGTCCTGGACTCACTTTATAGACAGAGCTGGCCTTGAGCTCACAGAGATCCACCTGCCTCTGTCTCCTAAATCTTGGGAGTAAAGGCATGAGCCAACACCCCTGGCACATCAGACAGGAGCCTGATAGTGTTGTCTCCGGAGAGGCTCTGACAGTACCTAACTAATACAGAAGTAGAGGCTCAGAGCCATCCATTGGACTGAGTACAGGGTCCCCATGAAAAAATGGAGCTAAAGAAAAGACCCAAGAAGCTGAAGGGTCTGCAGCCCCTTAGCACGAACAACAATATGAACTAACTAGTACCCTCAGAGCTCCCAGGGACTAAAACTCCAACCAAAGAGTACACATGGGGGGACTCATGGCTCCAGCAGCATGTGTATAGCAGAGGATGGCCAAATCAGTCATCAATGGGAGGAGAGGACCTTGAAGGTTTTTTTTTTTTTTTTTAATCATCTGTTTTCTTTTTTTTTTTTTAAGTTTTATTTTATTTATTTATGTGTATGAGTACACTGTAGCTGTGCGGATGGCCACGAGCCATCATATGTGTGGTTGCTGGGAATTGAACTCAGGACCTCTGCCAGCTCTACTCGCTCCAGCATCATTCACTGTAGCTGTCTTCAGACACACCAGAAGAGGGCGTCAGATCCCGTTACAGGTGGTTGTGAGCCACCATGTGGTTGCTGGGATCCGAACTCAGGACCTTCGGAAGAGCAGTCAGTGCTCTTACCCACTGAGCCATCTCTCCAGCCCCGACCTTGAAGGTTCTATGCTCCAGTGTAGGGGAATGCCAGGGCCAGAAAGCAGGAGAGGGTGGGGTGGTGAGCAGGGGGAGGGGGAGGGAACAAGGGATTGTTTTAGTTCTGGGTTTTTTAAAATTTAATTTAATTTTTTTCTTTTCTTTTTCTTTTTTCTTTTGGAGGGGAACCTGGGAAAGGAGATATTGTAAATAAAGAAAACATCTAATAAAAAAAGAGGTGAGAAAAAAAAGAAAAAGAGCAAATAAGATTTTGACAAATTTTTAACCTTTGTGTTCCTGTTTGCTCACCTACAAAGAGGTATATACAGTATCTCATGGATTTGTAAGGATCTTGGAAGAACTGTCTAATATTTTATTGCTCTCTACTTAATATTGATATCATTTAAAAGCAAATCACTGCTTTTATTTCTTTTAAAAGTAATAAGCAAATCTGATGATGTCTATTTATAAATAAAATTCTAATTCACAGTTACATACACCTCTGCTCTGCTTTGCATGTCAAGAGGTACCTAACAGAGGTGAGGAGGACATAACATCTGTCCCAACACCAGAAGTAACTGGGACCAGCGGGACCAGGCACACAGGAACTCCACCAGCCCAGTGGCTCAGGCTCCCACAACATGCAGAGGAAGCTCCACTCCCAGGCCTGAGAGCATATTTGTGGTTTTTCGTGTTCAGATTTGAACATTTTCAGGGACACAGAAGTCCCTCTGGAACCAAGGAATCTAGTCCAATGAGCTTAGATAGCTACCTAGCTTTACTGTGCCTCTGTTTCTTCATTTGTGAGATATGACTGTTCACTCACTGAGTAGCTTTGAAGTTAAAACGTAGACTACTGTCAAAGAAAAATAGGGCAGAAGGATGCCTATAGGATACATTCACAATATTGAACTATGGTCTGAATATCTGCCAACATTAATTTGACATTTAATTACCAATTAAATGGCATTGGGAGATGGGGCTTTTAAGAGGTATTTATATCATGAGGGCTCCATCCTCATGGGTTAACTTAATGTCTTGATAAAGAATTTTAAGGGTCCCCAATGAAGGAGCTAGAGAAAGGACCCAAGGAGCTGAAGGGTTTGCAGCCCCTTAGGAAGAACAACAATATGAACTAACTAGTACCCTCAGAGCTCCCAGGGACTAAAACTCCAACCAAAGAGTACACATGGTACTCATGGCTCCAGCAGCATATGTATAGCAGAGGATGGCCTAGTTGGTCATCAATGGGAGGAGAGGCACTTGGTCCTATGAAGGTTCTATGCCCCAGTAGGGGATTGCCAGAGCCAGGAAGCGGGAGTAGGTGGGTTGTTAAGCAGGGGACAGGGGAGGGAACAGGGTTTTTAAATTTAATTTAATTTAATTTAATTTATTTCTTGTTTTTCTTTTTTTTTTTTTTTCAGAGGGGAAACCGAGAAAGGAGATATCATATGGCACATAAATAAATAAAATATCTAATAAAAAAAAGAATTTTAAGGGAGTGAATTCTGTTTTGTCTTTTGTGCTCTTCTGTCCTGTATGGAGCAGAGTCCATCCCCTTGGAAGAATAGCAGGCTTGAGCACCCACTCAACAGTCTCTTGACCTTGCACTTTCCAGAACTATAAGAAATATATTTTTGTTCATTTTTATGGCTTGCCTGGCAAATGGTATTCAATTATAGCAGCAAAGGTATATTGTAAACATAAAATCATAGGAAGAAAAATGTTAATTGAGGTAAAGTACCATCAATAGCCATACCAGCGTATCAAAGGTCTGATATAGCCAGTCTGGCAACAGCGAGAAGGTTCACATGCCTAACATACAGCTTTACTCTGGATCAAAAAAACAACTCAGCTTCATATGTCTGAAGCAGGCATAGACGATGCATCAAACATATAAAATTCCTGGGTTGTACATCTACCCCTTCTGGACACGCTGTAGCCATTACACTCATGGACACACTAGATTTTGTTACCTGTACAAGATTGGGCCCATCAATATTTTATCACTGATGGGTTTGAGGCAAGAGGCTCACCCCTACCAGAGGGACCACAGGCAGTTAATGCTTGTTGCCAGAGGGAATCTTGCTTTCTTCAGTAGTGTAGCCAGACTGGGTAACTTCCCACTCACGGTTGGCCAAGTAACTGAACTTAAACACAGTATGCCACACACAAACAGAAGACATGGAAGTAAGAGGAGACTCATTGAGAAGGAGCATTGCTGGTGGGAGAGGGAGGAGGGTGGAGGAGGATGGAGGAGGAAAGTGGGGGTGGAAAATGACTGAAATTTATTACGTAAAGGCACAGAACTGTAAGTTATTAAAAACATGAGAAAAGGTTATGTCTGTAAAGAAGTGCAACTTCAATATGCAAGCTTTAAAACTTAATCATAAAAATGAAGTGGCGTAGATAAGCTTTATAGTCTTTAAATGAAATTTTATTTGCTTACTTAAAAATGCAATTGCATAATGCTCATAATTTTAAAAGCATCTAGTCCAAACATTCATTACAGTATTTAAATAAATATCTATCAACAATTATGTGTTATGTTTTATTCAGTTTTTATTTTATTTGTATGTGTATATTTCTAAGTTTGTGCTTGTACCAACAAAGGTCAAAAGAGGGAATCAGATGCCATGAAACTTGAGTTAAATGTGGTTCTGAGCTGCCTGGTTGTGGGTTCTGAGGACCACATCTGAGTCCCCTGGGAGAGCAGCCAATGTTTTTAACTTCTGAGCCATTTTTCAAGTCCCCTTATGTTGTGCCTTAACAGTCAATATGTTTTTATTTTAATTTACTCTTATTTATTTGCCTGTCTATTTTTTCCTGATTTTGGTGTTCTATAAATGTATTTACTTTAAAGGACTTTGGATAAACTTATTTCACAAGTCTGTATATACATACCATCTAGTTAACAAAATATCATTAGACTTCATTTTATTTTAACATTTTACTGTTAAACAATCTCTAGTTTTGAAATTAACGAAGCTCCACAAAATCACTCCCAATAAACTCATGAAGTGAAGTTAAGCAATCTGGAGATGGCTCTGATGGTCATTTTGACCCTTCTAAGACCACCCATTCTTTCAGCACTTTTATATTTGATTCTTTGGCTAAGTCATACAAGGTCAAAATTTTTGCTTGAGAGTACGATTTCAGCTTGTATTTTGTATTAGTACTTCAAGGAATAAAAACAATAGAGTGAATGAGGATTTACTAGCCTGGCTTACAGAATGTGATTGAGGAAGTCCAACAATGTCTGTTCCACACCCGAAAGGTTGAGAATCATGAAGTGTTCAGTCCCAGAGGCTGGCTGTCTTAACAGTCTCAATCTGGCTCTGGAATCCTGGGGTATTCCTGGAGAGCCCTTTGTCCTAAGCCTCCTTGGAATCCCAAAGAAGCTGCTTCTAACACCTGTGAAGGCACAAAGCCATAACAAAGAGATGAACTTTCAGGGAAAGTGAGAGCAAGCAGGCAAAAAGCAGGATTTTCTTTTTTCATGTCATTTGTTTGAAGGCCCTAGAAGGTGCCACCAAGATTTAGGGAGGATCTTTCTGATTCAAATGATCTGATTACAAAAAGCCCTTATAGGAATGACTAGAAGCTCCAGTTTTAGTTGATTACAGATGTAGTCAAGTGTGCAACCAAGAGCAGTCATCATATTATACTGAAATGTAGAATGTAGGTCATTTTGATATTAAGTTTAGAATCTTAGTAGTGTTTGCTATAAACAAAGTGGTCCTGCATTGTAAAAGTAATTTTATCTTGTCTCCTAACATCTAAAAGATCTATGGAAAGAAAGACTTATGCTTCAAGTAGATCTTTCTCCAGTTCTTCCCACAATAATATCTGTTGATATCAGTGGCTAAGAAAATGAATATGAAGGTCAATCAGCAATAGCCTGTGACCCAAGACATGACTCTTGTTGATGACCTTGTACTGGTCTCCAGAAAGATGCTATCCAAGTTCTGTGTGCTGAGAGCTCCTCACACGAGTTATTCTATCTTCACTCACCAAGAGCAGCCGCTAGCCTTTGGACTCTACAGAATGATTAGTAGTTGAGTGTAACAACTTAAATTAGGTCGCAGCAATTAAAAACCAACTGAACCGTGGTGAAGAGCTGGCAAGCATTAAATCTCTTACAGACCATCAAACAGAGTGGCACTATGACTTTGGTGGATATGTATCCTTTTTCCCTTTAGGGGTTCCTTTCATTAACATAATTTAAATGCCATTAAACTGTTAAAAATAAAATGCAGTGATTGCATTGGTATGAAGACAAATCCATACAGAATTACATGTATTCCTTTTCTTCTTCAAAAATTAAATAAAGGACAACATTTCTGCGCATTGTTAACTATTCTCCAAGCTTAGACTCTGTGCCTACTGTGACAAAAGGTTAAGTCAGCTCTAGGACAGGTTTATACGATCTTTCTACCCATGATAGTCTGAGGCCCAAGCTCAGGCTTGGAAAGCTTACACAGGGTTAAATATTTGACCATTTATTTCTCAATGATATTGGCCAGTGTAACAAAACAACGAAGTCTTGAAGGGGCCTAGTTAACATCTTTATTTTTTCCACATAAAGAAGATAAATTAAAAATGAGAATCAAAATATTACCTTTGTTACCAATAGTACAATATTGGTCCTTGTAGTGGTTTTAATGAAAATAGCTTTCATAGGCTCAAAGCAAGTGGCATTATAGGGAGGGGTGGCCTTGATGGAGTGAGTAGGTGGGGCCTTGTAGGAAGAAGTCTGTCACTCTGGCTGGACTTTGGGGGTTTCAGAAATCCAAGTCTTGTGGACTTGTAGCAATTTGTCTTCCTGCTGGCTGTCAATCTGGGTGTAGAACTCTCAGCTACCTCTCCAGCAGTATGTCTTGCTTGCTACCATGATGACAATGGACTAGAATTCTGAACTGTAAGCCAGCCCCAATGAAATGATTTCCTTTATGAGAGTTGCAGGGGTCATGGTCTCTTCACAGCACTAAAGCCCTAATTAGACAGCCCTTACATTTACTTATAAGAATGGTATAAGCCGGAGTAGGGGCTGCCCTTGACTCTGTTGCCTGCCTTTGGATGTTGTTTCCCTAAATGGGCTGCATTGTCTGGTCTCAATGGGAGAGGATATACCTAGTTTTGCAGCCACTTGATGTGCTCGAGGGTAAGAGGAATGGGATAATAGGGTGATACCTAGATGGGGGATCCCCTTCTCAAAGGAGAAGGGGAGAAAATAATGGGGGAGGCTACTCCAGAGGGTATTGAGAGGAGGAGAGCTGACATTGGGATATAAAATTAATAATAATAATAATAATAATAATAATAATAATAATAATTATAAAGACTTGGAGTAGCTCTTCTGAAACAAAGAGAGAGATCCCTATAGTAAATTCCACCTCCCTGCTGAGAATCTATCTTCTAAGAGGTAAGACTAGAAAAGAGACGCTACATCAGGCCCACACTTTCCTCCCAGCACTCTGTATCAGATAATTCACTTCATATGAAGAGCAACAAGAAGGGAAAGTAAACTCATGGTTGCAAAGTGCAAAATTTCAAAGTGTCTAATCCCAGTTATAAAATGCTACTATACATCCACAAGGCCATTAAATTGTCCAAGAAAAGGCAGACAGACATGGAGCTTTGCACAGAACATGTGTAGAAGTTCAGCTTGCTCAGGTTCTATAGTTCAGGTTTTATTTTGTTTCTAACGTTGATCTCTCTGTTCACAGGATAGAAGAGTCTTTTTACTGTCTTTGTTGAAAGGAGTTTTCTAGAGTTACCTACTGGAATTTTCAGTAGCAGAAGGAGATGCTGACTCTACACTATATCAATGGAGCATTTCCCCATCATTTTGCACTTCCTTTGCAGTGGATTATCTTCTCTAAAATCCAAAGTCTTAGCAAGGTCATATTATATGGTGGTAAAAACGCTTGGCATAATAACCCTAAATAATATATAAGTAAGAAATAGGATGAAAACATCACATGACTCAGGATTTTGTGGCAGATGAAACAGATCCCTTACACTTTAACAAAGGAGACTGAGTTAAAAATGGTTATTGGTTTTGTCCCATTTAGCAATATATACAAGTTTATTTGTAGGCCAACAATTTTCCTAAACTAGACTTGCATTTGCATGTATATATGTGTGTGTATTTAAAATCATTTTAAAATTCATTGCTTTACTATTCTTAACACACTGAACAACCATCTTATGGGCTAAATGCTGAATAAAATTAAAATACAATTTAGTTGTTATTACAGTGCATCATCTAAAAAATTGTTTTTAATTATTGGAACCATTAACTCCTTTGTGATTTTAGGCAGCTACAAGCCAATATTTCTCATTTTATGATCTCTACCAATCAGGCTGCTTTGTCAGCATCTGAAAATACATTCGGAAAGGAGACAGCAAGATGACTGGAAAACGGCCAATATATTAAAAATAAACGTTAAAAGATTGATAATGATATACAAATTAGAAAGCAAACATCCATCCCTTCTCTTCCTTCCTAAATAATTTGTCATGTAAGCATTCTATCATCTGACATAACGAACATGCTTTGATCACACCTCATTTTCACTGTGCCACAAACTCGATGTTTAAATTATGTAAGACATTACTTGAGGACATTTGATTAGCCAGAGTTACCAAACCCAGCAATTATACTGTTCACTCTTAGGGTGGCTTCCTCTACTGACAATGCCTCTGAAGACAATCCTTGTCCCAGCTCATATTTAGTCGGTCATATGGTGAGACTTTATGGATGTAGCATCTGACATTACCAGGAGATATAACACACCAGTTCCCCCCACCTTGATATTATAGATCTTTCCATATTCCTCCCACCCCCCCCGACCTCCTCTGCAATGTTTCATTGGACTTTAGGAGCTGGAGTGCTTTGTAGATATATTCACCGGGACGGGGCTCCAAAACCTTATATTTTGGTCGGTTATGGTTCTCTGTAGTGATGTAATCTGTTGTAAAGAGAAGTTTCTCTGATGAGGGCTGAACAATACACTTACCTTTGAGCTTAAGGACAAATATTTATGGATTGTTAAGGATTATGACGGTTTACTAAAGTAGTGGGTATCAATTCTTCTCTAATATCTATAACTCACTAGCCCTGGGTAGTTAGCTAGCTTTCCAGAACCATAGTTCCCCTCCTGTTGAGAGGCTCTAAATCCAACTAGAGGCTCTAAATCCAAGCCAACCAGGCCACTACTATACCCTCTTAGGGTTATTGTGCCATGTGGTCCATTGATGTAGTTCGTAGGCATCATCGTTTGGTAGGACTTTGGTTGCTTTCTCCTGCTGGAGGTTGACCAAAGGCAATAGTGATAGGTTATATGTTTGGGAAAAACCCTTGTCAACACTTCAAAAAAATGGTTTCTCATGGATTGGGTATTTTGTTCAGTGGTCTTTGGATCCTAGAGGGAGCATTTTCAGCCTAGCTGAGAAACGTTCATTAAATCTACATATGTATTTTATACATTAATAATAGATTACTTTGGGTAAATAGTTAACAGCACGATTTCCTTTGGCCTTTTCAGAAATCCTTTCAGTTTTTCTTATCTTCCTCTGTCCTTGCATTTACTTCCTTTCCCCTCCCTGAGAAGCCCCCCTTACCCTTTCCCTATCAGATCACTGTACTCTGCCTTTCCTCTCTAACCTCCTGTTACAGGTGGGAACCTTCTGTATGTATATCTCCCTCTCTCCCTAAGAACCCCTCTTCCCACTTCCCTGATCAGTTACTTGTACCCTGCTAGCCCTCTATTGCTCCCCAACCACCCAGCCTTTTAATGCTCCTATTTTACTTTCTTGGTTTCTACAAGCTATGCACATTGGAACATTTAGAACTAGGAGCCTCCAATGAGAAAAAAAACATATAAGGTTTCTCTTTCAGGTTACCTTTCTCAGTATGATGTTTTCTAGTTTCATCACTATGTGCAAAGTTCATGATTTCATTTTTCTTTATAGCTCAACAGTATTTACAAACAGGTTTTTTCTACAATTGTTGGGGTTTGGCCATTTGCTTGCATTGTGAAGCTAAGTGTGGGGTCCCAAGACCTGGAGAAGAGTCTGCACAGATACTCCACTGAGCTGTGTGACCTTGCCCCCAAGTTATTTCTGATTGGTGAATAAAGAGGCTACAGCCCAATAGCTAGGTAGAAGAGACATAAGAAGGTTTTAGGATTCTTGGTCCCTGGGGTGGGGGCAGGGGTGGTGTTGGGAGAAGCACAAGTAGAGAGAAGAGGGAAGGAGGAAGAGAAAGTTGACAGAGGTTAGGAGTCAGGGCCCCATGGGAGTTACAAGCAGCCCACATAAGTAATTACTTGGGGTTATCGATAGGACAGTAGATTCTAATACCACAGAGGGTAGATATCTGCCCAGCTTTTATGCTGTTTCAAGCTTATCGTGAATATAAAGGTTGTGTGTGCCTTTTTATCCAGGAACTGAATGATCAAAAGCAGGGTTAAAACCCCAAATTGAGATTAAAAATTTCCACAGCATCCAAGAGGCCACTTCTTCCCCAGGTTTACTTCAGCCTTTTGCTTCGCAGGTACTTTATCTACTGGGGACAGTTCACTGGGTGTGTCTTACATATACCTCTGCGTGTTCAGTATAATTCACAGCACTTATTCTCACCCTCATCATCTGTAACAACGGGCATCCTTTCTCTAAGTTACTCTAGAATAATAATACTAGGGCCGGGCAGTGGTGGCGCACCACTTTAATGCCAGCACTTGGGAGGCAGAGGCAGGCGGATTTCTGAGTTCGAGGCCAGCCTGGTCTACAGAGTGAGTTCCAGGACAGCCAGAGCTATACAGAGAAACCCTGTCTTAAAAAAAAAATGAAAAAAAAATTTTAGGCTGCTGCTTTGATTCTGATAACTTTACTCAGTTATAAACCTCAGTGGGGTACAAAGTGATCAGTATACCTTTGTGTCTCACTTGCAGCACAGTCTAACTATTTATTAGAACCCTCCTTCATTGAATACAGTGTAGCTACCTGGGAGATTGAAAAATCAATGTTTTAAGTACATCCAAAGATCACTCTGATTATAAGTACTACATATTTCATTTCTTGGCTCTATTCCATTTGAGCCAAGGGTCATTCCTGTTACATTCTCCATTCGAGACCTAGAACTGTTTGTGCTTGGCAATTCTTAAAGATCTTCCCTGCATGCCATATAAAAATTATTCGAACGGTTACAACTGAAAGGAGTTTAACCAATACCATTTTCTCATTAACACCGTTCATGGTTTACAACAGATGTTGTACAAGGACGTATTTTGGTTAAGTGAAAATATTTGGAATTGTGGTATAAAAACACGTAACTTAAGTAGAGCTTCTGTTCTGTTGAAAGCAAAGCAACAGAAATTAGACTAATTAGTCCAACAACAAAGGGGCACGAACACTGGTGCTCCTGACTGATAATTAGGGGCCTGATTGACTTC